>QANX01007470.1:193124-213693 GCA_003254975.1 Ochetophila trinervis
GAAAGCTCAACAAGAGGCATGCACGATGGGTTGAGTTCATAGAGACCTTTCCGTACGTGATTTGTTACAAGCAAGGTAAGGAGAATGTGGTGGCTGATGCTTCGTCTCGGAGGTATGTTTTAATCACTACTCTTACTTCTAAGCTCTTGGGTTTTGAACAATTAAAAGACATGTATGCTAGTGATGATGATTTTGGTGAAATATATGTTGCATGTGAAAATGGAGGTTTTCATAAATTCTATAAACATGAAGGATTTCTGTTTCATGGACATAGGATATGTGTGCCCAATTGTTCGATTAGAGAATTGCTTGTTAGAGAGTCACATAGTGGTGGTCTCATGGGGAATTTTGGTGTGCATAAGACCTTAGATATTTTATCTGAACATTTCTTTTGGCCACATATGCGTAGGGATGTTGAAAAAATTTGTGCTAAATGTATTGCATGTAGACAGGCTAAATCTAGGTCTATGTCACATGGTTTGTACACTCCTTTTCCCTTGCCAACGGAACCATGGGTTGATATCTCCATGGATTTTGTTCTTGGGTTGCTGAGAACTAGGAAGGGTCGTGATAGTATATTTGTTGTTGTGGATAGATTTAGTAAAATGGCGCACTTCATTGCTTGCCATAAAACAGATGATGCAACAAATATAGTTGACTAATTCTTTAGAGATGTAGTGAGATTGCATGGGGTACCTAGGACAATAGTCTCGGATAGAGATGTCAAGTTCTTGAGTCACTTTTGAAAAGTTTTGTGGGAAAAGTTGGGTACTAAGCTTTTGTATTCTACTACTTGTCATCCACAAACCGATGGACAAACGGAAGTGGTGAATAGAACTTTAGGTGCTTTACTGTGTTCTGTAGTTTGTAAGAACTTAAAATCTTGGGAAGATTGTTTGCCTTTTCTTGAATTTGCTTATAACCGTACTATTCATTTTTTTACTGGATTTTCACCATTTGAGATTGTATATGGCTTTAATCCTTTAATTGTATTGGATTTGATGCCTTTACCTTTGAGTGAACTTGCTAACTTAGATGGACAAAAGAAGGCGAACTTAGTTAAATCTATACACGAGAAGGCTTGACTACAGATTGAGAAAAGGAATAAGTTAACTGCACAAAAGGCTAATAAAGGGCGTAAACAAGTGATATTTGAACCAGGTGATTGGGTTTGGGTACATTTGAGGAAGGAAAGGTTTCCTAACAAGAGGAAGTCTAAGTTGGATGCTAGAGGTGATGGACATTTTCAAGTGCTCGAGATAATCAATGACAATGCATACAAGATTGATCTTCTAGGTGAGTATAATGTGTCCGCATCATTTAATGTTGCTGATATTTCTCCTTTTGACATGGATGCAGATTCGAGGACGAATCTTTTTGAAGAGGGAGGGAATGATGTGATTATGGATGAAGATCGATTCAAGTTTCCAAATGATTTGAACACTTTTCCGATGCCTAATGATGATTTAAGCATGTTGTCCAAGTAAGGGATAAAAGTCGTAATGATGCTCGAGAGTTGCCGAGACGAAACGACGTCATTTTAAAAATAAACAACTTAAAATGGCAATTTCGTAATTTTAGCTATTTTCGGATGATAATGGCAGTTTCGTAATTTAGCTATTTTCGGATTATAATGGCAGTTTTATAATTTTTGCTATTTTCGTTTTTAGGGTTAGTTTTCAACCTTAGGATTACTTTCTTAATATTTAATGGTTTAGATTGATTCTTGATCTAACCCTAGTCCTTATATAAATGGGGATCAATTCTTTTGTAAGAGAGATTTGAGTTTTTAATCAATTGAGAGAATTTATTTTCCTATTGCTCTCAGGAGTGTTCTTGCAAGGTGAGGAATCAATTTATTCTTCTTGTTGCATTAGGAGTTGAATTATCTTATCAAAGTAGAAATACTTTGTGGCGATTATTCTTCTCTTTCCCTAGCCTTCTAATCCAAGTTTTTAGATACAAGTTATCTAATTGTTCGGTAGGGCGGGTTCTTGTTTCCAATTACTGTTCAATATTTCTTGTATGTTTGGGGTTTCAGATTCTTTAATCTTTGGGTTCCGCATCACTGATTCTGGCCAAGACCAGGCAATCCAGGGTTCTGGCCTAGACCGGGCAGTCCTGGGTTTCGGCCAGGACCAGGCTGTCCTGGGTTCGGCGCGGACTGAGTTGTCTCGAGTTCTAGTTTAGACTGGGCGATCACGGGGTGAGGCTCCGACCAGGCGGTCTCGAGTTTCGGCCCAGATCGGACAGTCCCGAGTTCCAGCCCTGTTCGAGTAATTCGTTGTCTCGACCATATCTGAACGGTGTCAGTATGGACAGTTTCAGATTCAAGCCTTATTTGAGTTGTTTTGTATTTTAGCATTATCAAAAAAAAAAAAAAAAAAAAAAAAAATGAAAATGGTTTGTAGTTTTTAAAAAATAAAAACTGATTATGAAATACATTTTTATTTTTATTGTTTAAAAAAATAAATAAAAATATTTATCACATATATATTTTTTTTCATTTTCAAAAACTTCAAAAATTAAAACAAAATACAATAAATAAATAAATTATCAACGATAGGTCTGAAATTTAATTTTACGTAGCAGCCTGATGCAAAGTTGGGCTGGAAATGTCGGCCCACGTTTTGCCCGATACCGTCTCCCTCTCTGTATTTCTCTTCAACATTTGGAGGGAAACTGAAAAAGCATAGCAAACATCTCTGATATTCGTTCCCGCCACTGAATCTCTCTCTCTCTCTCTCTGCGATTCTGAAATCTCTGAAGCTTTGACATGAACTGATTGCTTTGCATTTGCTTCCAAATCCAAATGAAAATGCTCGAAGCCGAAGAAGAAAAACCGGACGGGCTAGAAATCACCTTCGTAGGTTCTCTCTACTGCGGTACCTGGGATAAGAAGTACTGGAGCTCCTCTAGGGTTCGATTTTTTCTTTTCCTTTTTTTTTCCGGTTGAAATTATTGGCATTTTTATGTTTTGGTTCCTTGAAAATCTGCAAAATTTTGATGGAAAAATTGACTGAATTTTCCTAACAATCCATTTTAAACCTGTAAATTGACTAAATTTTTGGTGGTTTTTGCAGGGGAAAGAACGGTATCCATATCCAGTAGGGTATGAAGCTGTTCGAGCTCATAATGGTGGTACATATAAGATGGAAATTCAGGAAGGTCCTAAAGGACCTTTATTTTTGGTCTGTATTGTCTATCCAGGTCCTGTTGATTTTGTATCTAATATGACAAATCTTTTTGTATTTGCAGCATGGTTTTTTTAAGTAAATGAATATGGCAGATTTTAGTTTTGCAGGTTTCTTCTTCTGATGGACATTCATGTTCTGGACAAACTCCAGATATTGCGTGGGATAAATTTCAGAAGAAATTTGGTCCCGGCGTAAAGATTTGGCATGGCAGGAGATTTTCCTGCAAAATAGATGGTGTGGAGGTAATAT
Organism: Ochetophila trinervis; assembly: GCA_003254975.1. NCBI lineage: Eukaryota > Viridiplantae > Streptophyta > Magnoliopsida > Rosales > Rhamnaceae > Ochetophila > Ochetophila trinervis. Next base: position 196,571 of record QANX01007470.1, read on the forward strand.
CTATGCAATGTTGTTAGACATGGTTAGATCCCCAAATCACCATTATTAATTGATATGGCTACGTGCACAAAACTGCTATGAGTACTTTTTAGTATGAATGGTCTATAACAATTGTTTCACACAGAAGACCATGTTTTTCATTGAGCATTTTACTTTATTTTGTTAAGTAGTTGTTTTTATTTATTTTTATTCTTGATGTCTTACTAAAAGATTAAGCATTGTAAGTTGTGTGCGTTATGGGTGGCTCTCAGCCTTGACCTTGGTTAAAGTGGTAAATTGTAAGGGTGGAAAGGGGTTGGGAGTTGGGACTAGGGGGATTATTTCAAACGTTTCTTGACCAGATACAATCGGAGCCAATGTTTAAGCTATTGAATAATTTTTTTCTTTGTGTTGCTATTGGCAATTGGTTCTATGCTCCGCTCAATCATTATATATGTTACTTATTCTCATTACAGGTATGCAGCATGGTTCAAAATATTTTGTCTGCCAAAAACAAAAGATTTCCTTCTCATACTATTTTGATCTTTCCCTAACCATTAGTTGTGCTTATTTCAATTCTTTCCTTTTGTCTTTCATATGCAGTTTTTTGGGTTCAAAAATCCCTTTGTCCAGAGGTTGCTTAGAGAATTGGCGGCGAATGTTAATGGAATTGCAGAGCGGAATTTATGTAGCTCCATCAATTTGGGTTCTAAAGAAGATAATGATAGTCACTGCCCTGACACATGTAGATATCCCAACTTACTACCATACCTGCAGACTGTTAAGAGAAGTAGGAGACAGGAAATCATAAATGACAAGTCAGTCAGTGGGGAAAACCTGAAAAAGCCTAGACCTCAAGATCCCACATGTGTTGCTAAGGCTTCAAATTCAATAAAGAATCTGAGAAATCATACCATTGCAAAATCCTCTCTTTCTTCTTTGAAAAAAGACAGTGGTATTAGTGTGCATCCAACATCATTGCCAATGTCAGGAAATTTAATTCCTCTTCAAGAAAAAAAGAGTCATGTTTCAGAAGATGGCTTGCAATTGAAATCTTTTGATATGTCCAATCACCTCAGAGACGTTACTACTTCTGCACAGGAAGCAAGGATGCATGTTGGTTCTGAAAATTGTAAATCCACCAGAGCATCCAGCAGGTCACCTATGGAGGAAAAACCTGTGAGCACATTTCCCCTGCTTTCTTTTTCATTGCCAAAAGTGAACTTTTCTATGCTTGTTCAAAAAAATTTATCTTTTGTAGTAGGCAAGTTAATGTGTCATTGTTCTGTAGTCAACTTGTTTAGCATGAGAAAAATTCTTGATTTTTCACAGCCTAATAATTTTCGAGATACTGAAGTGCAAGAGTTAGCTTTTCCAATAGTACTGGAAATAAAAAATGGAGATACTACAAGTTCAAAAGATTGTCAAGGTATGATATTGATCTTTATTCATTTGATAACTTAAACTGTATGCCAGAGACTCCTAAGGTTTTAATTATTTTGTTAATTCTCTTCTTCCCGTGTAACTTCCCAAGCTCTTGCTGTCCACTTCTAGTAATGTATCACCTGCCTCTTCTTTTTTTAGTAACTGATACTAAGTAAATGCAGATAATACTTCTGATTCTTTTAGAAGTAAGCGGGACAAAGAAACTTACTGTGTGAAAGAAGAGTTAATTGCATTAGACATGGTCATTTCTGAAGGTTTGGTTGCTGAATCCAACCTGGAAGAAGTGGGCGCATCCAATTCAAGTGGAAGTCAGGAAAAGAGTGACTTTGATTCTGTTGGTCAGGAAATGATGACATTTCTACTTCCACAAGCAATTCCGCTGCTCAGGAAGGCTTCGAGGAAGAAGAAGCCTTCTGTTAGCCCTTCTGATGTTTTTACATGTAGGATGTTTCCTCAGAAGGACAATAATGAAACTGATGTTCCATCTAAGGGTGCTGTTTCCTTAAAAGTTTTTCTTCTTTTTTTTCTCTTCTTTAATTTTTTCCCATTGATAATGCATTAGAGTGTGTGGATTTTCTTAAGCGTATTGTGGCATCTTCTCTTGTACATGGATAATGATTTTATTTATCATATTTGCAGCTGTATTGCCTGAGAATAAAAATGTGGAACAAAAGGAGCAGATTGATATTCAGAGCCCTGATCTTGGTTCAGTTTCTCCAAGCAATTGTGCTGTTCTTAACAATTTAATGAACCATCACTGTGCTGAACATACACACAACTATATATTTCCCTCTGATAAGACTGAAGATGGTCAACCTAGTATAAATAAGAAAACATGTTCTCACAATACTCATGGAGTGTCTGGCAGTGTCGATGAGCATAATAAGTCATTACATTGTCGTCTTGAAACCAGTGGAAGCAAAAATGTGTTATGCTGTGATGAAGTATACATGGATTCAAAGGGAAATTATCAAGAAGGTGGTGTCTATATATCCAAGTCTCTTCCAACATGCACATCCTCCCAAAAAGGAGATTTTGTTGAAGAAATCAGCAATGCTTGTGTGAATATGCATGGAAATACAGATGTTGTAAGAATGTTTGATGAGACGAGCCTCAAGACTGCACCTGAGAACACTGAAGGTAATTTATTAACCCAACCCAATCATGTAAGTTGCGTGTTCAGTTTTTCACTACTGTGAATTTGTGAGAAGTTGATCTGTTCAATTTTCAGTTAAATCCATGAGGTTAGGTACCATTGTCAGCAAGAGTTTTGGAGCTATCTAATATGCAATGAGCAAAATCTATCACGTTTTCAGGATATTATCCATTTTATGTCTTAAATGCATATGATTGTTTTTTTTTTTCCCTTTTAAACCAAAACATTGTAATTCTTTATGGAATTTTAAGTAACCAAATATTGGTTGTATTTTTACAGCTGTGGCAGATGATTTTAGGCTAAGAGGCATGTTGCTAAAAGAAACTTTTGAGACTGTGGCTGCAGAAACTGGCAATATGTCCACTCCATTCCCAAAGTTGGTATATTCCAGAAGAAAAGGTCAACATCAAATTATATCTCGAATGAAAGGAAAATACAATGGTCCACTCTCAAAGAGTATTATATGCAGAAGTTTTGGAGATAGCAGTGTCAATGAAAACTATCCTGCCACAGGAACTTTGCTTCCCTCAGGAACTTTGCAAATGGGCCCTTCTGGTGACAAATCATGTAAGAAAGATCTGTTAAATGGTGAGCCACACTCAGAAAGTATTATATACAGAAGTTTTGGAGATAGCAGTGTCAATGAAAACTATCATGCCACAGAAACTTTGCTTGCCTCTGGGACTCTGCAAATGGACCTGTCTGGTGACAAATTACATAAGAAAGATCTATTAAATGATGAACCCCAGCTTAGCGGGGAACAGGAAGGTTTGCATACAGATAGTCCTGCTTTGGAGTCTGATATTCAACTATACCATATAGCTTCTGCTCAGGCACAAGATCAGTTTGTTTCCCATTTTAAAAAATCTCAAGCCAACTTTGACAAGAAGGTGGTTGGGCATAGGAACCTTACAATGTCATACAGTTCTTTATCAGCTCAGAAACAAGGGAGACATTTTAAGGGCTCTCAATCTCTTCCCAAGGATATTCCTTATAGTTCAGGCTTAAAGCCTAAGAAAATGGAGATTAAAAATGAGCTATCAAGCTTCTTTGAGCTTGTGGGATGCTATCTCCATCCATTACCTATTTTGTCAATATTGCTGGGCTCAAGAGGCAATGATATCCACATTTGTGTTTTATGTGGCCTTCTAGTTGATGAGGACAGGAGTTTGTTTATGTACAAGATAGAAACTAAAGAACAGATAGTTAGATTCCCATCTTTTGTTGGGCACACAATAGTAACATTGCCAGTTTTGAAAGATTACTTTGGTAGAGAAGTAAGTTTTCACTCGGATACAGGTTATAAGTTTCTTTTATGTATTTTCAAATAGCTAAGAGTGTTTGTGACTTTGTGTTACACTTTGGCAGATTGCTCTGGAAAGATCAGGTTTGCAATACACGCCAGATGGCCAGTGCCTTGTTTTGCTTGACTGCATCAAAATGCCTTTTTGCAGGTTAATTATATCTGCAGATTCTGATTATACAAAATAAGTATACGAAACAATTAGTAGTAATTATCTCTACAATTTCTCAGGCAAGGAAGAACTACTTGCTCGTGTTCAGAATGTGCATTAAACTTTTCTGAAGAGAATGCAGTGAAGATTGTAAATGTAAAAGTTGGATATGTTTCAATGGTTGCAAAATTGGGAACAGTTGACCGGTTAAATTGTCTATTGGTTTGTGAACCTGACCATCTTGTTGCTGTTGGAGAGAGTGGGAGATTGCATCTTTGGGTTATGAATTCAGCATGGAAGTGAGTTATTGATACATTCTCTATCAAGTTTACCTTCTATTTTTATAACCATGTGATTACATTTATGTGGCAATGTTGGCAATGTCTTACTGAATTAGGCTTCTTGTTGGGGCAGTATACTTGTTGTTCTGATAAGTGTACCACTCCTGGTCTTGGCATTTTGTCTAAAATAAATCAGAACAAAACCCTTTCTGTTAACCCAGGCCATGAGAGACATAGCATGTTCACAATTCTACTAGCTGCTGCAGCAGACTCTGTAAGACGTTGCTCTCATTATGAACCAACCATTTTTCAGGGTGAAGCTAGGCACTTATTTTAAGCCTTCCCTATTACATTTTGAGTGTGCCGACTAGAAATTCGTTTGCGTTTTTTTTTCTTTTTTTTTTCCCCTTTCTTATTTGGTAACACACTGTTAATATAGAGCATCTGGTGTCACCAGATTCTGTACACCATTTCATTCATGTTTGTTAACTTTGATATTCATCTGAATTAACTGTTTGCAGTGCAGAGGCAGATAAAACTATTCTACCAGCTAGCAATTGCATATCCCCTGGCATAGTGGACTTGAAGAGAATTCCAAAATGTGCTCACCTTGTTGTTGGCCATAATGGTTTTGGTGAATTTAGTTTATGGTATGTGTTTTTCCACCACCACTAAGCCCAATGTGTTATAACTGATCTATTCCATCAAATGAAATAAACAATGGATGTAAATTATTTATCTAGATATTTATCAGCATTGTGAAAACATACAAAACAGATATACCATTAATCTATAGGGCATACAATGTGTACTCATGGGTTTGATAATTACTGTATTGTTTGGTTTGAAGATTTTCCTTAATAATGATCCATGAAATATACCAATTTATGTCTACTAGATCCGAAAAATAACATTACCAACATATATTTTAACAAAATTTTCACAGCATAGGTTCTGTCTTCCAAGACTAAAAGATGTCTTGATTTTGTATTAGTCTCTATGACGGAGAGAAGAAACCACATCCTGATATATTTCTTGCATTAAAATCCATAAATTTAAAGAAAAAATGTATTGATAGAAGAATATGAAGCATTGTTTCTTGTATGGACGGAAGAATATGAAGTGTCATTTCTTGAATACTTTAACAAGCATCTGACAAACATTAATTTTTTTTTTCCTTCAGGGACATTTCAAAACGAATTCTTGTTTCAAGGTTCTCTGCATCAAGCAGTTCTATTTGTGAATTCTTTCCTGTTGGTTTGTTTACCTGGCAAATGAATGGCCCTTTCAGTGAGTCTAGTGTAGAAGAAAATGTCAATGGAATGATGGCTGCAACAAATATGTGGTTCTCAGAGCAGAACAAGAATCCTTCCTTTCTCCCCAAAGAAGGGGAGGATGTTGCCATCTGGCTTCTTGTCTCAGTCATGTCTGATTCTGATACTCAACATGGTTATATATCAGACAATCGTCAAACGACTTCTGTAGGATGGTGGAGGCTTGCACTACTGGTGAATGATGTGGTGATATTGGGAACTGCATTGGATCCAAGGTGCTGTGAATACTTATTTACAAACATTGGCATTGAAATATTTAAATACATTGTTGAGTTTAAGTGTTAAGTGGAATAATACCATATTCAGTCTACTAGTGTTGTGATCAACGTACTTTGAATAGAAGTGTTGTAATTAACTCCTTTGTGGTAGCAGGCCAGAAATGAAATTGTTTCATGAAAACATGCAACAAAAGTAATAATTTGTGTTTTAGGAATTGCATCTCTCCATTTTGATTTGTAATGTTTACATGACATTGTTTTGTAAGATGAGATTGTTATAATTTTCTTGAATGTTCAATTGGCCTTCATTTTATAGCATATCATCCATCAGTCCTGAACTCAATGTGCTAATAGAAAATCAATAAGGTGCTGAAATTTTTCGTTTTTCAGGAATCTAATTTGGAGTATATATGCCTCTGGTAGAGATGAAATGTAATATCTTGAATTGTAATGGAGATTAAGTACATAGATTTCCCTTTTCCATTGTTTCAGATACTGAGACTTAGCTGTAATTGTTTTAGAAGTGAATTTTTGTAACTTTGCTGTGCAGGGCTGCTGCTGTTGGGGCATCAGCTGGTCACGGAATTATTGGTACGTGTGAAGGACTTGTGTATATGTGGGAAATGTCTACGGGAACTAAACTTGCCACTATGCATCATTTCAAAGGTAAGCATAGACTATTGCCACTAAGGTTTCCATTGATGTAAATTTTTTTGCTGTCTATTGCTTAGTACACAGAAATTTAATGTCCAAGTGTACTAGGCAGTAGCTTGTATATATATTTATATAGTCTTAAATGATTTCTGCTCGTGACTAACCTGAAATATTAGACTGCGCTCTTTAACCTCTGAATCTGCATATTTCACATACCACAATTTCTATGGATGTATATGAGATGAGAAGACACCCTCAAGGTCCCTGGTAGAAATCATTTTGCAGTTTTCTGATACAGTAGTTCTGCAGACACCAAGTAGTTTACAAACTTGTTTACCAATTGATGTGGCAAAGGTGACTTTTTAGAAATTTGTTGAAAAATTAATACAAGCTAAATATGAATAAATGAACCCTTAAAGAGATAAATGAAACTAAATGCCAATAAAACAATGAAAGCTCATTTGCCACTATCAGTTGGCAAACAAATTGGTTCCCCTAGCATTATTCTTTCTTATATCATAGTCACTGTGAAATAATTCATTGATACAATATAGTCACAACTTGGCAGAAGATAATCTCCGGAAGTTTATATCAGTTAGAAGCTTAACAAACACCAATATGCTTCACTGGAACTTATAAGAGTGCAAGGGCACATAGCTTTTGAACATGCCCTTTTGGCAAACTCATTTTATTCAAAATCACTTTTCTAATTATTATGACATGCTGCAATTTGCAGATACGATGATGAGGTGATTCTAGAAGCACTTGTGTTTTTTATTATTATTTTTTGAAACTATGTTTCTTTCTTTTTGTCTTCAGTATCAAATTGACAAATTCCACTTGGTCATGTTCAAGATACGGCCGGAATTATGCTGCTGATTTTTGTACTCTTTTTTTGTTCTGTTATATTTTTCCTTCTTTTTTTATTTTATTTTATTTATTTATTTTTTTTTTGTGGTGGTCAGGTGGCAGTGTGTCATGTATTGCTACTGATGATTCAAGATCAGGTGTTGTGGCTGTAGCTGGTGGTGAAGGTCAGTTGCTGGTTTACAGGTTTATCAACACTCTCCAAAAAAGTAATACATAATAACAAGGAACAAGTAACCTTTCATGCCTTCAGTCTTCGATTGCACATAAGATACTGACATGGCATTTATGCAACTAATGTAAAGGTTACAATGTTTGTAAAAAAGATGTATAATTCTTCATAATTTCTTTTTCCCATCTTGTGTATGACAATAAATTTAATGTTTTAATTGATTTAGCATGGGATTAAATTCCTTTCACGATTAAAGTGAAATCATTTAACTCAATTCTTCTGTTTTCGGTTTTTCAAAATTTCTAATCAATACTGTGAGTGTTTATGTGTACATAATTAATAAATACATATGCATACATCATATAGCATTTTACAAAAGAAATGCATCAACTCAACCGATGATTTTGGTGAATAGGAGAAATGGTCTTGGTGCCACCATCTCATGGATTGGAGGTTTTTAAAAAAAATAAAAAAGCATTTTTAATGAAGATATAGATTGTAAATGTCACATAAGCAATACATATATTGATTAAAAAAAAACAAAAAACAAAAAAAACTAATGAAATATAAAATTAATTAATTACTAAAAATAATTTTTATGCTCGTTACTATGAAATAACAATTTTATATTTAATAGTGTATTTATATAACAGTTTTATATTTATACAATGTTAATTTTTAATATTATTTTTTATATAACATAGAACAATCCACATTTACTATTTAAAATGCTCTAAAAAATTTTTTTTTTAAGTGCTTATTTATAGGTAGGATGAAATCATAGTCAAATTTACCAAAACATAATATAACAGAGTTAAGTTTTATTTTTATTTTTATTTTATTTTAAATTTATAAAAATATTAGAGAGGGAATTTTAGTATTTGATTGGTATCGCCATTTGGGGAGGGAATTTTTTTATTAGATTGGTTGTTACCATTTGAACTGTTCAAAAAGAACTAGCCAACTACTGCATAATTTTTCCTTGGCAAGAGAGGAAAATTATTGAGTGCAACCTTTATTTTTGAGGTTTCATCGGCGAGACCTTTCCATAACTGTGCAACATAGATACTATTACAGCTAACGTTTGGACTTCTTGGACACGTGTTAAAACGTTTTGGAAAACCTCTTTAACATCCTACTTTAACAGCTCAGACTTTTAGGTTCGGAATTCTAATACAGGTGCTAAGAATTCTAAAGTAACTACGAATGTCTGATGCTTTAATTGCTCCCTCATAAAATTTAATGACTCAGTGCGTTCTGAAGACCCAATATCCGTACCCTACTCTCAATCCAAATAGACCACCCTCGGAAAATATTTAAGATTAACCTTCAGATATAAATTATCATCCACGGTTAGTCCCCTACTCCATGAAGTGACACGTCACTTTGTGGAGTAACACGTGTTCGAAGTCAGATTTGGACGTTTCTTTCTCGATTAAAACAAAAATTTGGCTATCCTGTCTCATTGCCGTCCACGTGTCAACTGAACATCTACCAAGGTTTTTAATGATTAACCTAATTCAGTCGCTTCGTTTTCTACGTCGAAATGAACAGTCCTGATTCTTAACAGTTGAACTCATATTTCTACGATCCAATCTAAACTGTTCAATTATCTATTTAAACTTTTCCTTCCCATTCTTCCTCTTCTTTTATCTCTTTCACATTTTCAAATTCATACTAGTGAGAAAAACTCCATTATTGACATTCTTCTTATATCTCCCTACTCTTCAGGCATCCAGAAATTTGTCTCTGCTTCACAATTATTGTTCTTCCTTTGCCTTCGACTGTGCCTTCCTTCTTATCTGTACTTGACAAACTCGGGTTAGTCTTATATGCGCTTCATTCCTCCCCCTCCCTTCCTTTTTTTTTTCTTTCGAAAGGAAAATCCACTACTTCTTCCATTCTCAGAACTTACTAAAAGTTTAAACAAAAATGTCCACCATTTCTTCGGAATTTTTTGAGGATTCATTCCAGAACCAGATGGAAGAAAACTTGCTTATGAGGCTTTTTAGACAAATCTGATGAACCTACGGAACCGAAAAATATATGTATCTCCCAAACTTTTCAAACCTTTTGCAATCATCCCCATCTCCCTTCAAACTTCTAATACCACCCCCGAAGATGTCAACTTGGACTCATTATTGCTTCCACTTCCTCAACTAAACCACTTCGATCCAAAAAACCATCTACTCATCGTAGAAAATGTCAACCCAAATGAAGCCCTTCTACTTACTCTTTGCTATTAACTTACAATGGGCCTTACAAAAGGTTCTTAATGAGTATTTATACCTCGAAAATGTCGTTGTTGACTTTCTGTTCGAGAGGAATTCACTTGTTTCTATGAACTTCCCATTAAGCTTGATCTCTGTTTTCCTGTTCATCTTTCTATCCAATAATTTATGTCCCACTTTGACTTAGCTCTGACATAAATCATGCCAAACTGCTGGAGAATACTCCTCGGACTTGTAGTTCAATCCGAGGTTCATCATTTCGTAATAACCCCTAACCTCATCCTTCACTACTACTCTTTAATTGAAAACAACGATGAGTCTGGTCGTTTCACCATCACTCGTAGAAGGGAGAAATTCCTCCTTGACACAACCTCATGCGGAAAAGGTTGGCAGAGTATGATTTTCTTTGTTCAGGGATCTTGAGGGTTTCCGAATGCTGAAGACCCTTCTGCTAAACTATTATGTTTAATATTAGGAATAGCTAGAACTTTAAATTTGGATAGAGACCTTATTTTCATTCTGTTTATTTTAACTTTTTAATTTTCTAATACTTTGTTTTTGTTAGATCGCCATCTCAACAAGGCTCCGAACTCCCTAACTTTAGACAAAAAAAGGTCAATCAGAATCCTAAGCTAGATCGAATACCTTAGTTTGAAGTCAATCTTGACTTTTAAGACTTTTGTCGAAACGGGTCTTCATTTCGAAGAGGAATTAATTCTGACAGGTATTCCCATTTCCACTGAATTAGTGGTTTCCAAAATTGATTTTTTGAAATTTTGTGCCCGAAAGTGCTTCAGATCAATTTCTGATGCTTGGACTCACTTGTGGCCAGATCTTCCCCTAGAACTCATTGAAGCCATGGAGAAGAAAACTATCGCTTTAGCCAAACTCACAGCTGAGGAGTCTTGGAAAAAATTTGAGATGTTGGAGGCCAAAAGGGAAAAGAAAAAGAAAAAAACCGAAGCTTAAAGCTTTGGTGCCAAGACTTCACTAGCCAACCCTAAGGCAGCTACCCAAAAACCTCATCATGTGGTCTTTCTTGAGAAAGGCAAAAAGCTCCTAAATTGAGGCCCAAGTCTCTTAACTTTCCTGACCCCAAACCTCCTACTAAAAAGGCCAAGAGCTCCTCCTGAGGGACTAAGTAAAGCTCAACTTAGTTACCCTTCTGACATCTTCTTCCACAAATCTCGTCTAAGTATGTTTAAGTTGAAGTCAAAGTTAATCTCTCAGCTTGATGCTGATCTACATAAGAGATCTTCGACCTTTCTCATCGAAGATGCTGCTATGATGTACTTCACAATATTCTTATTCTCATTACTCTTCTTATAAATTTTTCCTTCATTCCTTTGATAATTTCCCTTTTCTTCTTGCATGCTTGTCAAAATTTAATTTTGACAAAGGAAAAAAAAATTCGAGACCCTCAGGGAAGTCGAGGCACTGAAGGCTGAGAAAATTGAATTTGGTGCCGAGAATACATCTTTTCTAGACAAGATTAAGGAGAGGCCCAAGTCTCTTAACCTTCCTGATCCCAAACCTCCTACTAAAAAGGCCAAGAGCTCCTCCTGAGGGACTAAGTAAAGCTCAACTTAGTTACCCTTCTGACATCTTCTTCCACAAATCTCGTCTAAGTATGTTTAAGTTGAAGTCAAAGTTAATCTCTCAGCTTGATGCTGATCTACACAAGAGATCTTTGACCTTTCTCATCGAAGATGCTGCTATGATGTACTTCACAATATTCTTATTCTCATTACTCTTCTTATAAATTTTTCCTTCATTCCTTTGATAATTTCCCTTTTCTTCTTGCATGCTTGTCAAAATTAAATTTTGACAAAGAAAAAAAAAATTCGAGACCCTCAGGGAAGTCGAGGCACTGAAGGCTGAGAAAATTGAATTTGGTGCCGAGAATACATCTTTTCTAGACAAGATTAAGGAGAGGCCCAAGTCTCTTAACCTTCCTGATCCCAAACCTCCTACTAAAAAGGCCAAGAGCTCCTCCTGAGGGACTAAGTAAAGCTCAACTTAGTTACCCTCCTGACATCTTCTTCCACAAATCTCGTCTAAGTATGTTTAAGTTGAAGTCAAAGTTAATCTCTCAGCTTGATGCTGATCTACACAAGAGATCTTCGACCTTTCTCATCGAAGATGCTGCTATGATGTACTTCACAATATTCTTATTCTCATTACTCTTCTTATAAATTTTTCCTTCATTCCTTTGATAATTTCCCTTTCCTTCTTGCATGCTTGTCAAAATTTAATTTTGACAAAGAAAAAAAAATTCGAGACCCTCAGGGAAGTCGAGGCACTGAAGGCTGAGAAAATTGAATTTGGTGCCGAGAATACATCTTTTCTAGACAAGATTAAGGAGATGGACAAGTACTCCTATGGGCTGAATAAATCTTTGCAAGAAACCCATGATGCCTTTGAAAATTCCCGAAGTATAATCTTTGATTGTGATTCCAAGTTGAAGGAATCATCTGAGATCAATGCTGGGTTTGAGACCCAAAAGCTCAAATAAGAAAAAGAAAGAAAAAAATGGCTCAGATAACTCAACTCTCTTGAAGCCAAACTTGTGAAAGTCATCTTAAAAGAGAGCAATGTGAAAAATTTGAAAAGTTTCTTCGGAAGACTGAAGTGCCAAAAGTTGATCAAGAGAAACTCTTGGGTTTACACAATCCAAGGGTACCATGATGCTATGGTAAAGCAATTTACGACTGGCACTCAACTTTCTAAGCCTAGAGATAAAGAGAGAAGATCATTCCGAATGGATGACATCTCTTCTAACGAAAGTGTGAATTCCAAAGACAAAGATGATGAAGATTGTAGCGAATTTCATATCGACACTTCTGCTCAACCTAAACACCCCAGAGACGACCCTCTTATTGACAAAAACCTTCAAGCTCCATCTTCCGAGCCTAGTCATGTTGTAATAGATGTTTAACTTTCTATGTAACTTCCTAGCTTAGAGCCTTTTTAAATGAAAAAACTTAGTTTCAGTCTTTCTTTAAATTTCCATTGTCTTTGAATATGATTTTAATCTGAAGTAGCTTTTGAAAAATTTCTCAGGAGTTAAATTTAGTAGTTGAAATGTGAACTCAAAACATGAGTCAGAACGTCTTGAATTTTTCTTTTATTTGATAGTTAGGGTTTTTCTTTGGCCTTTCCCCATGCATTGGGCAAAAAGGTCTAAAAACGCTTATTCTCAATAGTTTGGGCAATATTATACCCAAAGCTTTAGTAGTTTCCAAGGTATCATGATTTAAACTTGATAGTTTGAGTTGAGCCATTTTTAGGCTTCAGACCTGTCAGATTAGGTCGTAAATCTTAAATCATTCATGCAGTTCGAGCAGTGCAGAGAAAAAATGACTTAAATTGTCGAAAGATGAATTAACAAAGAAAATATGCAAAACCTTTATAATTTCATTAACAAAAAAAGAAATAGGAAGAAAAATTTGAGATAATACCCCTACCCCCTAAAAAAAAAGGGAATTTAAAAATAGAAAAAAAGTTAACCAAATGTATGTGAATGATAAATTCTTAAATGCTTTGAATTCCAGCTTCTTGGAATATCCTTGCCATTTTTATCTTGTAGTTTAAGGAGTAGATATAACAAGATAAGGCCCTTCTCAATTTGATATGAGCTTTTAGACATTCACCTCTTGCGTATTCTGAAAAACTTTCTTGAGAATAAGGTCACTCACTTTGAAATTCAGAAGCCAGACAATAACATTTTAGTGTTGTGCTGCCATCTGTTGGTACTAAGCTAGACTAATCTCAGCATTTTCACTTTTCTCTTCGGACTTGTCCATGCTTGCTTCAACATTTGATCATTTAAATGTAACAAATCACCATTTGTTCAGATTGTTAACTCGGAAACTTTTGCAGGCAAAACTGCTTCCGTCCCATACACCAAGGGAAATTGAGTGCAGCTCGTTAGTTCATGAATTGTGGTTCTGTAAGCCCATAACACCCCTGGAAACTCCTCAGCCCATTTCCTTTTTGACTCTTCAAGTCTTTTCTTCAGAGTATTAAATATCGTTTTATTTGTGGCTTCGACATGTTCATTACCTTGCGGATGTCATGGAGTTGAATACCGTATCCTAATCTTCCATGTGGAACAAAAGTTCTTAAATTTTTGACTTATAAACTGTGATCCATTATCCTTTACAAAGATCCAGGACTAACCGAACCTTGTTACTATGTTCTTCCAATCGAATGTCACCACATCTGAATCTTTGACATTTACATAGGACTCGGCTTCTGCCCATTTTGAGAAATAATCTGTAGCCACCAAGATAAATTTCTTCTATCCAGGTGCTTGAGAAAAATGCCCGACAATATCCATACCCCACTGAAGAAATGGCCATGGACTTGAAACCAAAGTCAATCGTTTGACGATACAAGAATTGGAGCAAACTTCTAGCATTTCTCACATTCTCGGACACATCGTTCATAATCCTTTACCATTGTTGGCCAAAAATACCTTTGCAACATTATCTTTTTTGCTCATGATCTACCTCTTGAATGATTCCCACAAAAGCCTTCATGATTCTCTGCCAACCTTTAACGCTGATTCGTCTCCTATGCATTTTAGCAAAGGGCTCAAAAAAGATCTCTGATACAATTGTCCTCCAAAAATACAATATCATGCCAACCTTGATTTAAGTTTTCATGCCTAAGACTTATCCCTCGGGCACATTCCCTCCACAATATAAGCGCGTATATCTTGAATCCACGTGTCATTTTCAATTTGGATGTTACTTACTTCGGAGGATATGATGCTTTGTTCTTCTAAGATAGTGACATGTATTGTTCTTTTACCTCTTGTACTCACATTTGAAGCCACATTTGCCAATGCATCGGCATGGCTATTCTTTGACCTCAGCAACTGTTTCAAATTCTGCCATTAATTCCTTTGCCTTTTTAAGATATGAAGACATAGTGGGACCCTTGGCTAAGTACGTGTCCTGTACTTGGCTGACCACTAATTGAGAATCACTAAAAGGTTGCTCCTATCTGCTTGACCAACATTAATCTAGCTAATAATGCCTCATACTCAGCTTCATTGTTAGTGGCAGAAAATCCAAAGCATAAAAAATGTTCCAATAAATCTCCAGCTGGACCTTTTAACAAAATTCTAGCTGTTGAACCTCTAGCATTAGACCATCCATCGACATATATATGCCATTAAGTCTTATATCAATTGGCTTTTTTTTGTGCTTCCTTTCTTCCTGCAGTAAATTCAGCTACAAAATCTGCTAAAATTTGAGATTTTTTTTTGCAGTACGAAGAATGTAAATGTCATAAGCACTTAACTCCGTTTCCTACAACACAATTCGTCCAACCATATCAGATTTATGTATAATGGAATGGAGTGGATAAGCCGTTACTACGTCCACTGTATGAATTTGAAAGTATGGCTTCAATCTTCTTGATGAAATGATCAAAGTATACAAGATGTAAAAAATTGGATTCTGATCTCTTCTTCACTCTGCACTTACACCAAACTAATTGCACTTTTCAGAACTGACAAATATAATTGTAAAATGTCCTATAAGTGGTGGAGATCTGAGGTAATCTTTCAATTCTTTGATTGCAGATTCAGAATTGCCAGTCCATTCAAAGTTACTCCGATCTTTTAACACTTTGAAAAAATTTCAGCATCTATCCTAAGACCTCGAAATAAAACAATTCAAAGCTGCTACTCTCCCATTCAACCTTTGAATATATTTTTTGCATTGTGGGGATGGCATGTTGATTAGTACTCGTATCTGATATGGATTTGCCTCTATCCTTCTTTGTGTAACCATATACCCTAAAAAATTTCCTAAAGAAACCCTGAATGTACACTTTGATGGGTTCAATTTCATTTGATACTGCTCCAGTAAATGGAAAGTTAACTTCAAATGCCCCAAGTGCTCTTTGGCCTTTAAAGATTTAACCAGTATGTCATCTATATAAACTTCCATGGTTTTTCTGATTAAATCCTTGAACATTTAGTTGACCAACCTTTGATATGTTACTTTAGCATTTTTTAGCCTGAAAGGCATAACTTTGTAACAGTACGTTCCTCTCTTTGTCATAAATGAAGTCTTCTCTTGATATGTTGGATGCATCATAATTTGGTTGTATCCTGAAAATGTGTCTAGAAAACTCATTACCTCATGCCCTGTCGTTGCATCAACAAGCTGATCGATGATAGAAAGAGGGAAACTATCCTTCATACAAGCTTTATTCAAATTCGTGAAATCCATGCACACTCGGTTTTTCTCATTCTTCTTTTTAACTACTATTGTATTTGCCAACCAATCTGAATAATGTACTTATTGGATCATTTTGTTTGCCATTAGACTATCCACTTCCTCATTGGCTACTTGATTCTTTTCGGAAGCAAATCTCTTTCTTTTCTGCTTCACCGGCTTAAACATGGATCCACATTCAATTTATGTGTAATGATGATGTGGGCATCGAGTGCTCTTCTAGCATGGATGTTCGTGGTGAAGACATTGTGCTGCCAAGTGGACCAGTGACGCGTTCTCAAGCTAAGAAGATCAAAGCGGGAATGCTTGGACTTGTGAAGAGAATAATTGATGAAGATCGATTCAAGTATCCACATGATCCAAACACTTTTATGAGGCATAATGATGATTTAAGCATGATGTCCAAGCAAGGAATGAAGGTGGTAATGTTGCTCGGGAGTTGCAAAGATGAAACGACATAATTTTAGCCATTTTCGGATTTCAATGGCAGTTTCGTAATTTAGCTATTCTCGGATTATAATGGCAGTTTCGTAATTATTGCTATTTCCAGATTATAATGGCAGTTTTGTAATAATTGATATTTTCGTATTTTATTTAATTAGGGTTAGTTTTCAGCCTTAGGATTACTTTCCTAATTATTTTATGGTCTAGATTGATTCTTAACCTAACCCTAGTCTCTATATAAAGGGGGGTTACTAGCTTGTAAGAGACAACTTTGATTATTGATTAAATAGAATCTATTCTTGTTTTCAACAAGACTTGTGTGTTCCAAGTGAGGATAGTTCTTCTTCTACTTGTTGCATTTGGGAATTGATCTTCTTATCAAAGGTATTTACTTTGTGGCGAATTTCAATTTCATTCTTTGCCTTCTAATTAGTGTTGCTAGATACAATTGTTATCTAGAGGTGCTATAGGGCGGGTTTTTACCTAGGGTTTGTTCCATATCATCTTGTGTGTTGGGATTACAGTTTCTTTAAGCTTGGGGTTTCACATCATTTGGTATTAGAGCAAGGCCAAGATAAATTCCTATTTATCTTGTTCTTTGTTTTTCTTTTTAGAGTCTTTGATTAGTTT
>QANX01007470.1:219538-237890 GCA_003254975.1 Ochetophila trinervis
TTTGGGAATTGATCTTCTTATCAAAGGTATTTACTTTGTGGCGAATTTCAATTTCATTCTTTGCCTTCTAATTAGTGTTGCTAGATACAATTGTTATCTAGAGGTGCTATAGGGCGGGTTTTTACCTAGGGTTTGTTCCATATCATCTTGTGTGTTGGGATTACAGTTTCTTTAAGCTTGGGGTTCCGCATCATTTGGTATCAGAGCAAGGCCAAGATAAATTCCTATTTATTTTGTTCTTTGTTTTTCTTTTTAGAGTCTTTGATAAGGTTTTTATTTTCTGCGTTTTGTTTTGTTGTTGAGTTCTTCGTGTTCTTCATTGTTCTTGGTGTTTTAGTACAAAAAAAAATCGTACAAAAAAAAAGCAGAAAAGGAAGAATCTGATTATATATACAAAAAAAGAAAAAAAAAGAAGAAAAAGAAAAAAAAAAATTGTAGGAAAAAAAAATATTGAAAGTTGGAATATTGAGATTGGTTGCTTGAATATTCGGAAAGTTCCTTATTCCTAATTCATTTCTGATTTGTTTATTTTATTATTCCATATTTCCTACTTTCCTAATTTATTTGTTTCTTATTCACATAGTTTCTTATTTTCTTACTTTCCTATTCTAAACTTTTTGGTTTCCAATTCTCATAGTTTCTTATTTTCATACTTTCCTATTCTAAATTTGTATAGTTTCCTATTCTCATTGTGTTGATTTCATAAAGTAATTATTATTTGTTTAATTACTCTTTTGTCCTTTTCTTCTGTGCCAATTTTGCTCTAGAATTGAATTTTCTGTTATTGTTAGGTTTTAATTTTGAAATTTGCTATTTTAGTTTTATATTTTTGTTTAAGATAATTGGTTCTGAAGTGCAACTTGGTGAACAAGAACTGAGTGGTAAAAGGCTTGAGTGGTGAGCATATAGAGGGGTAAAAGCCAAATTTGAGTGAAACACGAAGGTTTACCATTTTTGAGTTAAACACATAAGGGAGTGTGTAAGAATTTCTAAAAGAGATGTAAAAGGAGTTTCTACTTCGGAAGAAGAGCAAGTGGCAACACCGGATCCAAAGCTCGTACGACAATCTTTGGAGGGTGAGTATAGAAGAATGGAAGAGATATTAACTTCTAGGATGGAAGAAACATTGAAATCTAGGATGGATGAGATGATGGAGCAAATGAGGGAGATGACCATGGCCATGTCCAATACTTCTAGAAGGGAAGGAACAAGACCCAGGAGACAAGAAATAATTGTTTATGATGAAGACGAGTATGAAGTCCAAACTGTAAGAAGAAGATCTAAGAGAGAGGAGCCAAGATGAGGAAGGGATGACAACCTAAGTTCTATTAAGATGCACATTCTGCCATTCATGGGAAAAAGTGATACCGAGGCATACTTGGAATGGGAAAAGAAGGTAGAGTTAATATTTGATTGTCACAATTACTCTGAGGAGAAAAAGGTTAAACTAGCCATAGTGGAGTTCACCGACTATGCCTTAGTCTGGTGGGAGCAACTTATACAGTCAAGGATGAGATATAGAGAAGATTCGGTCTCAACTTGGGATGAGATGATGAGAATTATGAGGAAGAGGTTTGTACCATCCTATTACTATAGAGAGCTTTATCAAAAGTTGGAGAGACTCATACAAGGGTCTAGGTCCATAGATGAGTATTACAAAGAGATGGAGATGATTATGATAAGGGCCAACATTGAAGAGGATAGAGAAGCTACAATGGCGAGATTTCTAAGTGGGATGAACAAAGATATTGCCAAGGTGGTGGATCTACATCCATATGTAGAGATGGAAGAAATGGTCAACATGCCTATTAAAGTGGAAAATCAATTAAGAAATGAAGGGTCATCAAAAGGGTTTTCAAGCTCCAATTCGAAGTGGGGTTCCAATTCGAAGTGGAACAAGTATGACGATAGTAAGAGAGAGAAGAACTTGGAGACCAAAAAGAAAATTGGAGATGCATCCAAGTTCAAGGATAAAAGTGCCAACCCAACAAAATGTACTCCTAATCCTAACACTTCTAGTACTTCTAGACATAGGAAAATAAAATGTTTTAAATGTCAAGGGTTTGGGCATATTGCTTCTGAATGTCCAAATAGGAAAACTATGTTGATGAGGGGTAATGAAGTAATGTCGGAGTTTGAGTCCAATGGGGAAAGGCCACCATTAGAGTATGATTCTAGTGAGGAGGAGGATGTAGAATATTTTGTGGTTGGAGAGTCCCTAGTAATTAGGAGGGTTTTAAATTTGAAGGTAAAGGAAGAAGAACTAGAACAAAGGGAGAATATTTTTCATACTAGATGTTTTGTGGGTGGTAAAACATGTAGTTTAATCATTGATGGGGGTAGTTGTGCTAATGTTGCTAGTACTACTTTGGCTGAGAAGTTGAGACTATTATGTGAAAAACACCCTAACCCTTATAGGTTACAATGGTTGAATGATAGTGGGGAGATTAAGGTAAATAAGAGAGTGAAAGTTGCCTTTTCTATTGGAAAGTATAGTGATGGGTTTTGTGTGATGTAGTACCTATGCAAGCGGGGCATATTTTGTTGGGTAGACCGTGGCAATCCGATAGGAGGACTATCCATGAAGGTTTTAAGAATAGGTATTCTTTTGAGCAAAATGGAAATAAAGTCACACTTGCACCCTTATCTCCAAAAGAGGTGTATCTTGAACAATTGAAACTATCCAAAGTTTTCCATGGGGATTTGGGAAGTGAGGCATATAAAATAATTGAGTGTAAAGAGGCCAAGAGTGAAAAGAATAAAAATAAAGGACCAATGGTGAGTGATTGCACTAGTAATAAAGAGGAAAGTGCAAGAGAGAAAAGTGAGAAGAGTGAAAATAAAAAGAGTTTTTATGCAAAAGAGAGAGAAATCAAGAGTGCATTCTTAGGCAACAAAGCAATATTGTTGGTGAGGTTTCGAGAGGTTTTGCTTTGTGAAACTAACCTTAACTTCAATTTGCCTAGTGTTTTTGTCTCTTTATTGCAGAACTTTGATGAGAAATCAAAATTGCGTGGAGTGTCTCGAACTATTCAATATGATAGGGATATGGAATTTTTAAGTCCTTTTGAAAAAGTTTTATGGGATGACACGTGGAGGTTATTCAAACCAGGAGATTGGGTTTGGGTATATTTAAGGAAGAAATGGTTTCCTAACCTTAGGAAATCGAAGTTGGATGCTAGAAGAGATAAACAATTTCAAGTGCTTGAAAGAGTCAAGGACAATGCGTACAAAATCGCACTTCAGGATGAGTATATTGAGTTTGCTACTTTAAATGTTTATGATTATTTTTCCATTCGATATGGATTCAAATTCG
This sequence comes from Ochetophila trinervis, assembly GCA_003254975.1. Taxonomy (NCBI): domain Eukaryota; kingdom Viridiplantae; phylum Streptophyta; class Magnoliopsida; order Rosales; family Rhamnaceae; genus Ochetophila; species Ochetophila trinervis. The sequence continues at coordinate 222,855 of QANX01007470.1, forward strand.
AGGACGAATCTTTTTGAAGAGGAAGGGAATGATGCAGGCATCATAGAGATATATTCTACCATTGGAGCAAAAGATGATGATTTAAGCATAATGTCCAAGCAAGAGATGATGGTGGTAATAATGCTTAGAAGTTGCGGAGACGAAACGATGTAGTTTTAAAAATAAGCATCTTATCATGGCAGTGATGCGGGCATCATAGAGTCATATTCTAGCATTGGAGCAAAAGATGATGACATCATCTTGCCTAGTAAACCAGTGGTGCATTCTCGAGTTAAGAAGATCAAAGAGGGAATGCTTGGACTTGTGAAAAGAATTATGGATGAAGATCGATTCAAGTTTCCAAATTATTTGAACACTTTTCCGAGGCCTAATGATGATTTAAGCATGTTGTCCAAGCAAGGGATGAAAGTCGTAATGATGCTCGAGAGTTGTAGAGACGAAACGACGTCATTTTAAAAATAAGCAACTTAGAATGGCAGTTTCGTAATTTTAGTTATTTTCGGATGATAATGGCAGTTTTGTAATATTTGCTATTTTCGTTTTTAGGGTTAGTTTTCAGCCTTAGGATTACTTTCTTAATATTTAATAGTTTAGATTGATTTTTTATCTAACCCTAGTCCTTATATTAGGGGGATCAATTCCTTTGTAAGACAGATTTGAGTTTTTAATCAATTGAAAGAATTAATTTTCTTATTGCTCCCAGGAGTGTTCTTGCAAGATGAGGAATTAATTTCTTCTTCTTGTTGCATTAGGAGTTGAATTCTCTTATCAAAGTAGAAATACTTTGTGGCAATTATTCTTCTCTTTCCCTAGCCTTCTAATCCACGTTTTTAGATACAAGTTATCTAAGAGTTTGGTAGGGCGGGTTCTTGTTTCCAATTACTATTCAATATTTCTTGTATGTTTGGAGTTTCGGATTCTTTAATCTTGGGGTTCCGCATCAGGCAGTTTCGTAATTTTAGCTATTTTCGGATTTTAATGGCAGTTTCGTAATTTAGCTATTTTCGGATTATAATGACAGTTTTTTAATTATTTCTATTTTCGGAATATATTTATTTAAGGTTAGTTTTAAGCCTTAGGATTACTTTCCTAATTATTTTATGGTCTAGATTGATTCTTAACCTAACCCTAATCTCTATATAAAGGGGGGTTACTAGTTTGTAAAAAAGAACTTTGATTATTGATTATTGAGAGAATCTACTCTTGTTGAAAACAAGACTTGTGTGTTCCAAGTGAGGATAGTTCTTCTTCTACTTGTTGCATTGGGAATTGATCTTCTTATCAAAGGTATTTACTTTGTGGCGAATTTCAATTTCATTATTTGCCTTCTAATTAGTGTTGCTAGATACAATTGTTATCTAGAGGTGCTATAGGATGGGTTTTTACCTAGAGTTTGTACCATATCATCTTGTGTGTTGGGATTACAGTTTCTTTAAGCTTGGGGTTTCACATAATCACACTTGCACCTTTATCTCCAATGGAGGTGTATCTTGAATAATTGAAATTATCCAAAAGTTCACATGGGGATTTGGAAAGTGAGACAAATAAAAAAATTGTGTAAAGAGGCCAAGAGTGAAAATAATATAAATAAATGCCCAATGGTGAGTGATTGCACTATTAAAAAAAATAAAGAGGAATGTGCAATAGAGAAAAGTGAGAAGAGTGAAAAGAAAAAGAGTTTTAATGCAAAAGAGAAAGAAGTCTAAAGTGCATTCTTAGGCAAGAAAGCAATATTATTAGTGAGGTTTCGAGAGGTTTTGCATTGTGAAACTAGCCTTAACCCCGATTTACCTAGTGTCTTTGTCTCTTTACTACAGAACTTTGTAGAGAAATCAAAATTGTGTGGAGTGCCTAGAACTATTAAATATGATAAGGATGTGGAATTTTTGAGTCCCTTTGGAAAAGTTATATGGGATGACACGTGGAGGATATTCAAACCGGGAGATTAGGTTTGGGTATATTTAAGGAAGAAAAGGTTTTTCAACCTTTGGAAGTCTAAGTTGGATGCTAGAGGCAATGGACCGTTTCAAGTGCTTGAAAGAGTCAAGGACAACGCATACAAAATCGCCCTTCAGGGTGAGTACAATGAGTCCGCTACTTTCAATGTTTCTGATATATTTACTTTCGATATGAATTCAGATTTGAGGACGAATCATTTTGAAGAGGAAGGGAATGATGCGAAAATCATAGATCCATATTCTAGCATTGGAGCAAAAGAGGATGACAACATTTTACCAAGTGTACCAGTGATGCGTTCTCGAGCAAAGAAAATCAAAGGTAGAATGCTTGGATTTGTGAAGATAATTATGGATGAATATCTATTCAAGTTTCCAAATTATTTGAATACTTTTCTGAGGCCTAATGATGATTTAAGCATGATGTCCAAGCAAGGGATGAATGTGGTAATGATGCTCGGGAGTTGCGGAGACGAAACTGCATCATTTTAAAAATAAGCATCTTATAATGGCAGTTTCATAATTTAGCTATTTTAAGATTAGAATGACAGTTTTCTAATTTAGCTATTTTCGGATTATAATGGCAGTTTCGTAATTTAGCTATTTTCAGATTATAATGGCAGCTTTGTAATATTTACTATTTTCATTTTTAGGGTTAGATTTTAGCCTTAGAATTACTTTCTTAATATTTAATGGTTTAGATTGATTATTGATCTAACCCTAATCCTTATATAAAGGGAGATCAATTCCTTTGTATTTGGGATTTTAGTTTTTAATCAATTGAAAGAATTAATTTTCTTGTTGCTCCCATGAGTGTTCTTGCAAAGTAAGGAATCAATTTCTTATTCTTGCTGTATTAGGAGTTGAATTCTCTTATCAAAGTAGAAATACCTTGTGACGATTATTCTTCTCTTTCCCTAGCCTTCTAATCCACGTTTATAAATACAAGTTATCTAAAGGTTTGGTAGGGCAGGTTTTTGTTTCCAATTTTTGTTACAATACTTCTTGTGTGTTTTGGAGTTTCAGATTCTTTAATCTTGGGGTTCCGCATCACATTGTTTCTCCTCCACTTGCAATGCCCTCATGAATACAATTCAACTCCTCATCATTCACTCTGAGTTCCTCTTCTGACCTGTTTTCTCAGATCCCAAAGTTTGTTGCTGGTCCTCCTGGTCCTAACTGAGTTGCTTTTGTAAGCCCTTGCTCCGCAACAGGTGTGGGTAGAAACATTCAGGTAATCCATTTAAATTAAAGTTTCAACTTCAGTTATGAAAACTTGCATACTTTGGTTTCATGCCTATACCCCCCATGAAAATCACAAAATCTCCCTAAAAGTCGTGCTTTCGATATGTCATTCAATTTCCAAGGCTATTTGACATAATCCTTTCCTTTTAAGTGTTTTACAACATTGTCCGCTGGAAGATTTACTGGTTATTGCCATCTAGACTCTCTTGGAATGCTATTGTGCTTTCGGAAATTGTTGTTGTATAATTCTTCCATAGGTAAAATTGGATCTTTTCACAATTGGGCCTTTTCTTTCCTCAAATCTCCTTTCGCCCACATAAGCTACTGAATGTATCACTGACTTACCCCTCAAATTTCTTCCATTCTCTCGTCCATCCTTCATCAACTCTTCTTGCAATTTAATATATTTGGCAGCCCATTTAATCATTTTTGCCAGTGTATCTAGAGTGTTTTTCACTAGCGATCAAAATAACTTCCCATCTTTCAACAAACCTTTTTGAAACGCCTCGATAGCTACGCACTCATTGCATCCTGGGATTCCAATTGCTTCTTTGTTGAAATGTTGAGTATAATTTTTTAGGCTTTCTCCCTTTCTTTGGACAATAGAAAAAAGAAAATTTTCTTGCGTCTTAAACTGAATACTTGAAGAAAATTGAGATTTAAAACTCATAGCCAACTCATGGAAAGTGCAAATCGAACCAGACTAAAGACTATGATACTAAGTTAACGCTGGTCCAGTCAAACTTGTTGAATTTTTTTTACACAACATAGCCTTCAACTTATCCCCTGAAATTCCTAGAGTCATCATTGCATCATGATACCTCACAATGTGATCTTTTGGATCAGTCGTTCCATCGAACCAGACGAAAGATGGGAAAATTATCTAGAAGGTAGAGAGACTTCCGTTATTCATCTTGAAAATGGTGTTTGTACCAAATTTCTTAACCATTTCTCGTCTTCATTTCGGCAACTCTGTTTTGTCTTTTCAGCTCCTTTCGAACTGCTTTAGCTATATCATCTGTCATTTTGTTCTTTTGTCACCTCTAGTTTGCAACGCTCGAGTACATGATTCCACATGTTCAGAATGATTGGGGAATGCATTTTGAGTTTCGTTCAATATCTCTCCTCATCATTCTGCTCTTCTACGATTCTCCCGACTTATACGATCTTTTAACCCATAAACTGCAATTGGATTGTTCTGTGGAGCTAAAACTACCGATGTTGGATTTTTTTGATGTTGAATGAAGCTGATCGGAGGAATTTGTTGTTGTCCTTCCACTCTTTGGTGCGGATTCGAAAATACTATAACACCTGGTTGATTTATCAAACTCACGACTGGTTCAACCTATGCTTGCTATTCATTATGTGAGAGGAATGAATCAAACCATGAGTACATATGAGAGATTATGGTCTCTAAATTCTTGAGTCGTTCCTCTTAGTTAGTGGAAGTAGAAGATCCAACCATGAGAATTGTGGTTTTGCTTGGATTCAACATCAAATTACAATCACAAGAGAAGTTCTTGAATTTCTGATCTTAAAGATGCAAATGACTTTGAATCCGAAAGTATAATACGTTTAAGATGTGAAATGCCCCTTATCTAGTGCGCCAAACTGTAATTGCAACTTTTTGCCTCCATCCAATCAAGCTCTATCTCACCTGAAAATGAATAAAATGTTACAGCATCGGTTTGGTACCTACTAAAAGCATTCGAATGCTCAAATTAGTATCAAATGATATGTATTACAATGCTCAAAGAGTAGTATTATGGTTTTTTTGTGTGTCCCTTACCTCTCAGTTTTTTCCCCCATTTATTCTCTTGGTATCTCTCTATGTCTTTACGAGCTTGTAACTACCCCATAAATGCTCTTGGTTTTAATTGGTTAATTAACACCCACGACTGCTCTGAAATTAATCAAGCTCGAATCAATTACGATTAGCTTTTAAACTCCTTTGACACGTGTTAAAACTCTTCAGATAACCTTTTCAACTTTTGACTATAACGAATTAGACTTTCAGGTCCATAAATCTACTAGATGTGCTCAGAATTCTAAAGTAACTACGAATATCTCTGATGCTTTAATTGCTCCTTAAGAAAGTTTAATGACTCAGTGCGTTTTGAAGACCCAAGTATCCGTACCCTACTCTCAATCCAAATAGACCCATCCATAGAAAACATTTAAGATTAATATTCGAATATAAATTATCATCCACAGTGTCTCGGCAATGAGACCCCAAAAAGGAGGATTACACTGTAAACAGTCCCTGCAAGAGATTAATAGAGAATAGATTTTCTGACATTGCCTTTTAGGAAAATTTTGAGTGCAACCCTCCTTTTCGGGGTCTTATTGGCCAAACCCTTTAATATTGATCAATAACTGTTCAATATTAGTCTATAAATGAATAATATTGGTCCATAAATAAACAACATATAAAGCTTTGGTCCATAATTGCAACATAGATAACTCACTTATGGACTAATATTGCACAATTATAAAGCAGTCTCGCCAATGAAACTCAAAAAGGAAAATTGCACTGTTAACACTCCCTTTTTTTTAATCAATAATTGGAAAATGACAGTATGTCCCACTATTCTTTTGTGTTTGTTCCATCTATTCCAATTAGATTTTTCACCGAAAAACTAAAAATAAAAAAGGTTCCTTCATAGATTATTCAAATTCAATTTATATCAATTACCAAGCAAAAATAGATTTTCAGACATTGTCTTTTACCTCCAATAATTGGATAATGACAGTTTGTCCTACTGTTTGTTCCATGTATTCAATTCCTTCAGAGATTATTCAAATTCAAATTTTTTTTTTGGTAGATTATTCGAATTCAAATTATACCAATTACCAAGCATAAATTTAAATTCAATTCAAAGATTGAATTAATCCACGATAAAGCTTGTGACCCAATTCAAACTTGACCATATCCTCCAAAAAAACTCTTGCTTGTCCATTCTAATTAATTTATAAAAGCTATAAGCTTTTGTCCTTAACTTTTGCCTATCAGACAAAATAAATATAAAAAATATCCAACACGCTGCACTCAAATTTCAAAGTTTCGTCAGGATACTCAAATTTAAAATATTAAAAACTCCAACTGACCATAAAGTAACAGAAAAGGTGTAGCTCAACTACAATTGTCTCCGGGTCAATAAATCTCAATAGCCCCGAATTCAAATCTCATCTCTCTCTTATTAAAGTCAACAATAATATTCTCCTAAATACTAAATCCATCAAGTTCAGATAAAATGCACTAAAGCTCCTCCACTCCAAGGCAAAAAAATATAATCAATCTTCCAAATAAATTAAAGTTATAATATTATGATAATATTATTATGCTAATATTACTAATAATAATGATATTACTAGGTTAACAATAATATTGAAAACTACTAATTGAGAGCTACAGGAAGCATAATAGTTGACAAAGTCTAGTTTGTAATAGGGCCATTGGGTATCTTTTCAGATTTGGCTCCAGTTGGGTTTAGCTCATCCCAAGCATCAATCCAAGTAACCATGGCGTCTGCTAGCTTGTTGAAATAGGGATCAACTTTTCCAAGCTTTTCCTTCACTTGCTTGGAAAGTTCAATGTAGCACTTCTGGACATTAGTGCACTCTTTTGGAAGGACAACAGATTGGAAAAATGGGATTGTCTCTTCTTGCCAGAAGATACCATTGTACTCCTTCTTAAGGTTAACAAATGGGTTGCTGGCTTTGCTGTGCCATATGTAGGGCAGACCAGTCTTTACTCCATATCCCAAATGGTCACAAATAACCTACAAGTTATAAAGACAATCATATGAGTTCCCAAGGATGGCAAGTAGAGTTTCCATGTAACTAGCAAGAAATGTTGCCTAATTAGCACCAAAACAAGTTAAAATGAAGAATAATGCAAAATGTACTATAACCTTTATTGATGACAATTCTACAAATTGATATGACTATTCTATGGTAGCATCATTTCAGCCATTACCATAAATATGAAAGTGCAGTAGCATGATACATGTCCTGTGACGCTAAGCGGCCCTATCAATGTGTTAGCAAAACATATATATGCAAAAGCATTCTAGGGGAAACAACAAGCTAATAACAAAACTTCTAGTCATGGTCTGTTTAAGTAGGGCATTCGATAATCTGCAGTCTCACATAAGTTGTGCTTATAACATTTCAAGGATGATTTAAATGTCAGAACATATATGACATTTTCTAAAGGTAGTTCTTTTTTCTTTTTCTTTTTTTAAAACTTTTTATTTGAAATGGGGAGGAAAAGGACAAGGGTGATGGAAAAATCACCATAAGATAATAAGAACACAATATGGCCTACTATTGCTTGTTAGTAATATATCCACTCATGACTAGTTTCAAATGTGTAGAGACAGAAGAATAATTGATCAAAATAGTTACCTTCACACACCAGCCAGCCCACATATCATCGTATCGCCCAATAGGCTGACCATCACCCATAAGTCCGAAGTACATTGCCGGTCCAATAAGTTCACGGTTGAATGCCAGATTCATACCACACATGGGGAATAGAGTTCCCTTGGGTATTGTCAAAACTGCATCAACATACCTGTAAAAATACAGAGAGAAAAGCAAATCAAGAATTAGTCAATACAGAAAATTTTCAATTTATTAAAGACAAGCATAAACTCATAATTGGTTTTACTTTAGAAAACATACCTGGAATTTCTCTCCAGAGGCTTGACAAGTTGGGTAGGGGCATCATAATCAGGGATATTGAGCCAGAGGCCATGAGAAACAGCAGTAGGGGCACCCTCACGAAGACTGAAAGGATATCCACGGACAAAATCTGCACCTTCTGTGTATGGATCATAAAGGGTATTGAAAAAGAATGGTGTGGATGGAGATAGGAGGTTCTTTATATGCTGCTGAAGAGCATTGATCTCTTCCCCAGATGGATCTTTCGCAACCTATACACAAAAATTATAAACAACATAAAAATGTAAATATCAAATATCTCACTATGAAAAGATGCAAACTATAGCCAAAATCAACACAGATAAACAATATGCTAAAGGTGATAATTCAACATTCCTAATAAACTAACAAAAAAACAGAAAAATCATCATCGCTTGTAAACTTTAAGTGTCAATAAGAACAATACCGGCACTAAACACGAATTGCTCTTCAAACAGATCCAAATAAAATTGGAAAAAATTGGAGCCAAATCTAAAAAAAAAACTTCATAACCCAAATTTATCAAGATCCAGATCCACCGACTGGAAAGTAAAGATTACAACTTTATTTCACAGCAGAAAACCCTTTAGAAAAAGAATTCGTCCCAACTTGTGGAACACCACTTTCAAAATTCCCATAGACTTCTTTTATTTTTCCATATAAAAGTAAATACAAAAGAAAACATCATTCATTTTTTCCACCTCAAATTTTCTCAATCACCAAGCAACAGTCTTTAACTTAGTACTTAGAAGCAGAAAACTTACAAAGCAATCGTCGTCAATTGTGTAGATATACTTCTTCTTCGAAACCATGTAGCCAAAGCAGCGACAAGCAGAGTCCTTGAACGAAATGCAAGCAGACTTGGGACCCAAAATCCGATTGATATCATTCCTGTTGTAGAGCTCGTAGTCAAAGCCTTCTGGGACCTTGATGGTCTTTGATGGGTCACCATCCTGAACGATGATTAAGTGGTACTGTTCGAAGAACGGTCTCCACATCTCCAAGAAATCAAGGTTTCGGATTGTGGGGATCACGATGTCCAGCTCATCTTTCAGAATTGGAATGGGTTTCACCGAAGAAGCGTGTGCCATTGTTGGAAACCCACAGAGAAAGAAAAAATAAATAAAGAAATTGCAGAGACGAAACACTGAAGGAGGAAGAGTTTTGAGACTTGGGGATGAACACGACGAGGAAGTGGGTCTCTGTCTTCGTGTATATATAGAGAAATATTGCGCCTAACCACTGTCAGCGGTAATTTCAATTTATTAATATATTTTTTTTTTCTTTTTACATTTTAAAATTTTTAACTAGTATTTAAAAAAAATGTAAATAAAATTAATTGAATGGAAGTAAATAAAAAATAAAAGAAAAAAATAATAAATATTTTATAATCTATGCTATGTCCCTGAAGTTTGGTGATATTTTTGGATTATATTTTTAGATTATAAAAATAATAAAAAAAATAAAAAATTGATGATATTTTTTAGATTATAAAATATTTAGAATTTAATTGCATTTCAATTAAATTTCATTTTGGTATATTTATGCTATGTCCCTGAAGTTTGGGAATATTGTCAATTCTCTCTCTTTTTTATTTTTTATCTTTTTCAGAACAAAATAAAAAGAGGGCCTTTTTGTTTTCTTGCTTTCTTTTGGGTCCTTTCTGGTAAATATATGAAAATTATTATTATTATTTTACTTCAACAGTGTTTTTGACTTGAATTGGGAATAGGGACCAAAACGGGAGAGCCATGACCATAATTTCGGCTTTTACAATAGCATTTAGTGAGTCTATAAAATCCATATTTGGCACACTATTTTTGTGGTCCTGAATTTTGTTACCAAAACCTAATTATCAAAGCACATTAACAAAACATGTACCAAGTTGCTACTATGTCATTTTTGTTTCCATTTGGAGGTGAGAGGATCCATGGCTACAAGTTGTTCTTTATGGAATATCTCTAGAGTTTTGAATGATACATATAGACAAAAACACCTAAAATGGTATTTTTCTTTTACATATATATCTATATATATATATTTATTACTTGCATATTTTGATATATACATATATATATATATCATAGTATACTCTTTTTTACTTTATTTTATATTGAAATTGAAGAATTCGAATTCTGAAATTTTGTAAAAGGAAATAGTGGAGACTTTGCAACTAAATTGTCCTCTTGGGCATGACATTTGTTTATTCTAAAATAAATTTTTCCAAATATTTTTTTTTGGTGAATTATAAATTTTTCCAAATATGTTGTGTCATGAAAATGATGAAATGAAGATGGTTTTCCAGTCCAAAAATCTATTAAAATTTGGTCATTTTATAGCTTTTCAATGTCTCTTTCTGTTACTTTGTTCGGTGAATCAATTGAAAAAAAAAAACCTTGTACTTGTTTGATTAAAAATGTTCAGTAACTTCCTTTTTGGTAAAAATGTTCAGTAACTTCCTGCTGCATAAGGACATTTGAGTATTTAATTTAATCAATCATCCTTTTTTGTGGAGCTTATTTGGTTAGAATCCTTGTAGCTTATGAAGTAAAAAGATGAAAAAGTCATAAAAAAAAAAAAAAAGAAAGTAAAAAGATGAAAAAAGAACAGTAAAAAAAGGAAAAAGAAAAAGAGAAAAAGGTCTACTATACTAAACCTAATCTCCAATGCCAAAAAAATGGTAGGCCTGTGCGTTAAACATTCTGCTGCATTTTTAACATGTTCGTTAAAAACAAAAAGTTAGGCTAATATGCTTTCCTTCTATGCAGCCCTATGTGCGTATTGGGGGCCATTGACAAGTTACACACAAACACATTTTAACAGTTTATTTTCCTACATTTTAACATTTTGGTTGTATAATAAGATTCTATTTACCAATGCAAGTAAATTACATATATTTCTCTTGAAGTATGCTAATATTACAAATGAATTTTTAAATTTGAAAAATGACATTATCTCTGCTATCAGCAATCTGTTTAAAAAGTAAACTTTTCTTTTTTACGTGACAAATTTTAAAATTTTAAAATGATTTTTTTTTCTCTCTTTCACTATGTTTACTTCTCTGCACCTCTCTGCCTATCATTTTCTTCTTCCCACTACGCCAAAAATCCTAATAGGCGACGCAAAAATAGCGTCGCTAGTTGTAAACGGCGACGTAAATTCATGTGTCGCGAAAAAGGGAGTCGCCGAAAGTAAAAAAACATTCGCGACGTCTAAAGTGCGTCGCCGTAAAATAAGGATTAAGGCGACGCTCAGCGTCGCTGATAACGGTTATACATTCGCGACGAAAGTGTCGCAGTATCTTCATCAAATCGGCGACGCAAGTGTCTCCGTTTCTCATTGTTTACGCGCACTTTTGGCCTAGAATCGGAGACGCGAGCGTCGCCTTTTCTCCTAGAATCGGAGACNCAACTCCCGAGCAGCATTACCACCTTCATTCTTTGCTTGGACATCATGCTTAAATCATCATCTTTTGCTTCAATGGTAGAATATGGCTCTATGATGCCTGCATCATCATCTTTTGCTCCAATGGTAGAATATGGCACTATGATGCCCGTATCAATATCCCTGTTCTGTCTTTGACCTGTAAAGGCAAACTTTGCTACAATTTGCTACCAAGGCTCCGTACCGAATGGACGATGCCATTGCATTTGACGTGTCTTGCTTTTGATTGGGCCAATTTATACCGCTACTTGCATCTTTTTTCCACCTTTTAAGAATTAGGGAATCAGGAATGGCTCGGAGATTCTCTTGTTTATCAACGAAGAATGCGTGACTGCAAAGAATGCCCGTCCCGTCGAACAGGTTGCATGATCATTTTATATTACCGTGGTTGTAATCGTACGATACCAACAAGCTCACTTCAGGATGCATGAACCTCGTGACGGTGTATATACGCTTGTCTCCGTAGTCCAGGCAGTCGATCATGTTAAGCCCCCCCTGTTCCAGCATCTGCGCCCTAACCATCTTAAAAAGTTTCCGCGTGTACATTTCGGCAGCGTGCTTTTCAATAACCTGTATATGCGTAGTTAGGACTGGGGAACTGTATTTCGACTGAACATCATCCGTGACCTCTTGGTTCCTCAGCCTTGAAACGGCCCTATCAATAGCAATTATGAACTGATATAGCTTATGTTGACCCTTACTATATTTGTTAATAAAAGCATTCATACTCTCACATCTTTGTGTGCTACGCATGCCAGCAAAAAAATGCCCCTTCATGAATGCTTCCGCCCACATCTCTTTTGTTTCATGCATTGTTCTTAGCCACGCATTACTGCGGACGTCAAAATCGTTGACCATGCGCTCCCAACGGCTTTCAAATTCCGACGTTGTGTACTCGCCAAGCATAAGACTTGTGAATGCCCTCACCAACTCCACGTCGTGCAAATTTGCCATAGCATTTCTCTCTAAATGCCAAGTGCACAACCGATGATTGGAGCTGGGGAAAACAACTGAAATTGCCCTCCGCATTGCTTTATCTCCATCGGTGACAACTGTTACAGGATGCTTATTGTTCATTGCGTCCACAAATGTTTGAAGCAACCAAGTGTACGTTTCAACTGTTTCGTCTCCAATCAAAGCCATACCAAATATCACGGTCTGAAAGTGATTGGTGACACCTACTAATATTACCAAAGGCTTCCCATACGCATTTGTTTTGTAAGTTGCATCGAATGCAACTACATCACCGAAAGTACTGTAATCGAAACGTCCGAGTGAGTCGGTCCAGAAAATATTGCATAGATGCATGTCCGAATCTACTGTGTACCTGAAGTAATATTTGGGGTCCATCTCCCCCTTCGTTACGAAATGTGCAATCAGAGTCTCTGAATCAGTAACGTTAATTTTTTCATTGCGTTCTCTCGTGAAATGGTTATGCAAATCAGTCCGCTTGAAGCCAACGTGTTCAAATCCACCCGACTGCTCAATCATGTACTCCATTATTTTACTCGTCCCTATTCCAACACTGTGCATCGCTTGTGCTTATGTCATAGAAGCTCCATCAATTGACCGATTAGAAGGAAGACAATGTGTCTCATGCGTCGAGAGAAGAGGATGGGAATGTTCAGGGACAAATATAGAGACGTTCCATTTCCGGGTGACGCTATTCCTAACGACGTCGAATGAAGCTTTGCATCCTACTCGGGTTATTGCCTTCGCTTCACGCGTTTGGTTGTCCCTATCCGACCAAATTGGACTTCTATACCCCTGTTTAGCACAAACCCATACACGTTTGCGGATCTCACCATTCGTATATTTCTTCATGTGGAAACGACGTGTACCAAAACCAACTACATTCGCGTATGAAGCATAGAAGTCGGATGCTTCATCAAGAGTATTAAACTCTTGGCCAATCATATCGTCGGTAGTCAATGAAACGTAAAGTTTCCCATTTGCATACATTTTATTCGGTCCTCTTGTGTCCGAGTGAGTCGGAAATGAACTGCCCTGTGAGTCAGCCATATAACCTGCAATATTTAATTACACATTCATTTCCAACGGTTTGCACATATATATTTGTTTTGTATGTTAATGGAAAGCATGCTCAACCAAAAATTAAAATATACTTTATAATTGAGGATAAAATACTGTACAAAATTCGGTGCAATCGGTGGGGAAAAAAAATAAACAAATTCAGTGATGGAGAAACGAAAATAAAGTGTACATATTTAATTGGAGCCAAAACAAATATTGGTGCAAACTTTGAAAACTTGGCCGAAAATATTATGTTTGCTTTGAAAACTATTCAAAAGAAAGCTATACAGCATTGCCAGTTCCGAAAGTTGCTTCTCAAATGGGTCAAAAATTCGGTGCAATCGGTGGGGAAAAAAAATAAACAAATTCAGTGATGGAGAAATGAAAATAAAGTGTACAAATTTAATTGGAGCCAAAACAAATATTGGTGCAAACTTTGAAAACTTGGCCAAAAATATTATGTTTGAGTTGGAAAATTTCAATTGGTGGAAAAATATTCAAAAGAAAGCTGTACAGCATTGCCAGTTCCGAAAGTTGCTTCTCAAATTGGTCAAATTAAACTTAAACAGAGCATTAAAAATAATGCTTTGAAACTGCCAGGTGTCCACATTTAGATACATCTTGTGCATCTGACCATTAAATAATGCCATCACCATAGGCAAGCTTCATTTTCTATATTTCCAGCTGGTTTTTGTACCCAGTTGCTCCGTTTCTTCCTCCCCGTGGTGAAGGGTTTTATTTTTTTTAGAGTTAAGAAGAATATATGCAGCACTTATTTATTTTTTCAACTTCATACTACGTAGAAAATGTCTTAAATTTTTTGTACAGCTTACCTGAATATGTGTACACCGATCGTTCGAGGTCTGAAAACTTTCTTTATAACTGCTGATAACCTCCCCGTGCTGAAGGGTTTAATTTTTTTTAGAGCTAAAGAATAATATATGCAGCACTTAATATTTATTTTTTCAACTTCATACTATACACAAAATGGCTTACATTTTTAGTACAGCTTACCTGAATATGTGTACGCCGATCGTTCGAGGTTTGAAAACTTTCTTTATAACTGCTGATATTAACTACATAATTGTTGAAGAAACAATTGCAGGTTCCAACGGAAGAAAAAATAGGCCAACCGTGAACGAACACAAATGGAAGGTCCAACCCGTTTGCCACAGGTATTTCCTTTATGTGTAACAAAAAGCATAAATTTACTTGTGCATTTAATTGACCCCGTAGGTTTCAATGCAGTAGTTAGAAATGCAACTCCAATTTATTAAGAACGCTGTGGGAGCTGTGGTATTTTTGTTGCACTTGTCAGTTACTGAATGTGACAAGACGGCCATCACTCATTATTGTTCCTTCTGTTTTGCCATTTATGGCATTGAATATGGTTGGTAAAAGAGTGGGCATGGTGGGAGCGGCTGCCATGGTTGGTAAGATTTTAATTTTCTTTGTTTGGTACACAATTGTCTCCTATGATGTAAAGAGTTTAAAAAGATAATTTAAAACAATTTTTCCTGTTAGAAAGGCGCCTGCCTTAGCGCCTGCCTTCTCGCCTGGTAGCTGCTGCCCATGAAGACCCAAACGGCCAAAAAACTTAGAGAAAACAAGGCAAAATCCACCTCCAAGGCAGGCGCCTGCCTTAGCGCCT
>QANX01007472.1:0-11334 GCA_003254975.1 Ochetophila trinervis
AAAGAGGAGCAAAACTCAATCAGAGACGTGCAAACTATTATCGGTGGAAACCCACACATTTTCGAAAAGTTGCTATCTAATTGCGATAGTTCTTCTTCCTGTTTTTGCAAGCAATTTAAACTTGTAAGTTACATTTTGCTGATTTCTTGTCATCTTTTTCATCCTAGATCAACACTACAGATACACAGATTATTGGGTTATGTTATATTATTTGCTTTCGTTTTCTTAAATTTTGAAATATCAAACATGATCTAACCAAAGAAGAAAAGTGTTTTTTTTTTTTCCTCCATTTTATTTCTTTCCTTTATTTTGTGTGTGTGTGTCTCTCTCTCTCTCTCTCTCTCTCTCTATATATATATATATATATAGCTTTTGATTCTTGTTGTTTTAGTTGTGTTCTTAGATCTACAAACACTGCTGCTCATGAATTAGCTAAGTGAGGATTAGATTCTGGAACCAATGGTAGAATTGTTTTTTATTCCAAAACTGGCAGTTTTGCCTCTTTTATTTGCCAGGATCTTTAGTTTGATCCATGATCTTTGTTCATTTGTGTCTTCTTTTGATTTCAAAGCAATCAATTTCTCAGCAGGAAAAAAAATATATAGATATATGTTTAAAAAAAGAAAGAAAGAGAAATTACATACAACTACACGTTACACCTAATTAAGATACTAAGTGAAAACTTCAACTATGTAGGTCTATAAAAATATTAATATACTTAATATAGTGTGTTAATCACCCCTTGAAAAAGAAAATAGTATATTAATCACGAATTACTAAGACTTACCTGCCTTGCCAGTCAACAGAACTCAATTCAATGAGTTTTGTGCGGAAACCTAACTATTAGTAGACCTGGTAATATGTCGTGTCATTTTGTGTTTGTATTAAAAAAATTTATTCAAATACGTATTGAAATTTATAAATCTAAACTTATTCATTAAATTATCGTGTAATCTATTACCAAATCCATTAACACCGTAAACTTAATTATAAATTATTATTTTTTATAAAATGAAATAAAAATACTTATTAATAGTTAATAGATCATGTAATAAAACACAAGTATAAATAATATAATACTCACATCTTTTTATAAATCAATAATAAAAATTAAAATAACATACTTAATACATGTTAAAAAAAATAACAAAACGCAATGCGTTTTATTAAATGTAGCAAAAAAGATGAAGTATAATGTACTACAACATCTCTATTGTAGATAAAAAGAAGACAGAGAAATAAAAACAAAATGCAAAATCAATTGTGTGCTAAGAATAACATTGGAATGGCAACAAAAGTAAAGCAACTATATGAATATAAAAGCTCCAGACATACAAATACACAAAAATAAAAATAAAAAATATATATATATAAGACGACAAATATATAAGACCTAATTGAGATGGAAAATACTGATTCAAATAATAATCATAAAAAATTATAATTTAAGCTTTTACACAGCATTTTGCACTAAAATTATAAAGTTTTTTTTATAGAATTTTATATGTGGTCCAACCCACGGACAAGAAAAATAGAAAGTTAAAATACATTATTTTTTAATACATATCCAATCAAATAGCTTCACACGAAGATATATTAATCTACTTCAATTCTTACAAAGTTTGAAAATTAATTTTTACAATAAACTAAAACAACATAATCATACAATTTTAAAAAATATAGAAGAAACAGATATATAAGTTGAGTCAGTATTCATAAATCATAAATATTCTATTCTTTTCAAATCTTCTATTTCAACTTATAAACATTTATTGTCTAAGCAATTTAAAAAAAAAAATTAACAGGTTAAATGAGTATTTCGCAGATCACCCTGTTAAGACCCATTAACATAATGGGTCCTTAACAGGTTGACATGTTACTAACCCAACCCGTTATACACAAATCCAAACCTATAAAAATGCGGACGGGTTCGTGTTGTGTTATGGGTTAGGTTAGAATTAGTCATATCTAGCAATTAGTAACTTTTTTCATATAAATTTTATCCCAAAAAAATCTTATATATATATATATATATGTTTTGCAAACCCATAATCATATAATTTATTCTACTAAGAGGTTTTCTTTTAATTAAAAAAAAAAACCAACTTCATTAAGACTCAAACAAATTGTTTATCTTAGCCTGAAAAACATAAGATAACCAATTAGGGTTTTCTTCAATCCAAAAATCATAAGACTAAAAATTAATTCACGAGCAACTCGATTTGTTTTTCTATGTTCAATGGAACATCTGAAATTACCATTCATTGATGAGTCTATACTCTAAGGGCTCGTTTGGTACGTTGTATTGTAATGTATTATATAATGCATCTCATGTGTTTGGTACAAAATTATATTAAAATTATATAGAAAAATCTACATGTGCAAAAAAAAAATAATGAAGTGTATTATTTAATACAAAAAAATTTTGATATATTATTTATACATAATATCTTATATTAAAATGTTAAAATGTATTATATAATAATATACAAAGCTAACACCAACACAGTACTAATTTTAGTTAATACATTATATTCAAATAATAATTTTTTATCTATGGTACCAAACAAGCCCTAGTATTATTAAAATATGCGTCAATTGTATTATTTTGACAATTTACTNTGATCCTCGTTATGACACATAAATGGGTGAACAAATGTCATTACTAGCCGATTTTATGTTCATCAAGGTCAAAGAGAACTTTTGTACAATGCAAGAAGATTCTATATAGTACACACTACAAAGAGGCATTACAGGTTCAAATTAACCACCCAAATTTTCTCTCGCAACAAACACATATATCACTTCCAATCACTCTGTCTTCCTCACTTGGGTGTGAAAGCCTGCACAATAGAGAAATAAACTATAATTAGCACCCACAAGAATTATAAACAGCAATACCATATATTAAAAAATAATAATAATAAGAATTTGATTGGACTTACAGCAAAAACGGTGGCATGGCCAGGATCAGCAAGGTGAGCAAAAAGGTTATCAATTGGGCCAGTGCCAGTGTAAATATGTTGGAACCAAGCACCCATCACAGCCAACATAGCCAAACGGCCATTCTTGATCTCCTTAGTCCTCAACTCCTTGATCTTCTCGGGCGAACCAGATCCCCAACCAAGCGGGTCGAACCAGAGCCCACCCGGATATCCGACATCTGTTCCTGTGAGCTTGTTGTTGGGGAAGATCGGGTCGGTGTTGACACTCCCGGGCTTGATAATATCGGCCCACCGTCTTCCCTCAGCCCAGCCGATGAAAATGAGCTCCACTATGAAGAGTGTGGTTGTGTCTGTGAAGTATTCTTGCTCTCCGGCTGTGTACCACGACGGTGTGTTTAGAATTCCGATCTTTGTCAAGAACTCCGGGATGAAGATTCCGGCGGCACCCAACATCGCCCACCGGCAGTGCACAAGCTCTGCTTGCTGGTTCCATCTCAGGCTTTCAGGGTCCGACGCTATTAAAACAGTAGAGTACAAATTTAAAATAATGACCCATCAAATTTAATTTGCATTTGTCTTCATTAATATATTGACACCCACTTACATACACTCCATGAAAAAATTATGTGTCTCTCTGTAAGATTGGCGATGTCGGACGATAAAATAAAATAAATAAATAAATCAGATTTTTGGCTGATCACTTGAATATAAAAAAAATCAAAAGTCTCTAATATAATATTATTGAGTGTCAATGCCAGCTAATAATGGATATTTAACTTTTGATTATGTAATTCTAGTAATATAATACGCAAACTACATGCAATTGGACATTATGCACTCAGTAAATGAATTGTGTATATTAGTGTCACATCAGGAAGATTAGATCTTTAATCTTAATTTTGATTTTATCACTTGAATTGAGGCCTAAATATAAAATATAAAATATAAAAATAAAATCAAAAGTCTCAAAGATTTAATTTTAAAAAAATCACATGATCTGAACATCATTTTATGCATAAAAGCTTTTGCATTTTTAACTTACAAAGGCCAAGAGGATCGAAACCGAAGTCTCCTGGAAGGCTGCATATGACAAAATAAAAGACATAAGATTTTGGCATAAATTTGAAAAAACGTTGGATGGAAAAAGAGAAAGAGGTGAGTAATTAACCTTCCATCAAGCCATGGAGGAGGGGTACTGCCAGGGAACCATAGGGGTCTATCAGGATCAGCAGCAGCACAAACAGTGACACAACTTGACCTTGTCTGTGCTGCTCTGTACTTCCTCTCCCTCAATTTCTTCCCTCCAAGAAACCCACCTTTTGTTGCCCCCAAACTAGTCAAACTCTTCTGGGAGCTGCAACATACAATAATATTTATATATATATATATATATATGACCATTTACTCTGCCTACTAATTCTAGCTAGCTAATGCACATTCAGAAACCTCAATTTCTTATTAATCATAAGGATTTTGGGAAAAACTATCATAGATTTACTGGATCATATCTCTAGCAGAGTCATAGTAGACCAAAAAAAAAATTACAACTTGAAAAAGAATAATAGTCTATTTTTCTTTAAATTCTTTCTTCTTCTTCTTTTTTCACTAATGATTAGTGGGTGAGCGTAAACTTGCCTGGGAGAAGAAATGGCCACAGCTGCAATAGCTGAAGAAGCACAAACGGAAGTCATTTTTCCAGTGTTTAAACCCAAAATTTTGTGAAAAGAAAAATTGGAGTTTGTAATTGATTGGATTGGTGAGGTAGAAGAAGCAATGGCAAACGACATGTAAATCAGTTAATGTATGAAGGAGCTTATCTTAGGAGGATAGGAGAGCGGATAGGTGATTGGTTTTTCGGTTGCCATGTGGCATAGAGAATCTAATACCGAGCCCCATCACCTCCAATTCTCTAGCTTACTTGGAATAATCAGAACCTAGTGGTTCATATTACAAGCCCGTGTGGCGTACAGATATCTGAGAAACCATTGCAAACCAATTCTATGCCATTTTATTATGGGTCCCATGGAAATCTATAAATTGGTTTTTATTGATCCACTTTGGTTTGGTTTCTAACTCCAAATGCAAGCAAACAGAAACCATTGCTTATCTACTCTTCATGGCCCACTATTGGATTTCAATGTGTCACTCATCCAGCTTTACATAAGTTTATTTTAATCTTGTTGGACCTCAAGTGATTGAAAAGGAATGAATTTCACGGTTAATTGTGGTAGATAATTTGGACACTGTTTCTAAATCCACCATAAACAAACTATTTACACCCACATTATCATAATTAGAAGAACTTTTTTTAAAAAAAAAAAAAAAAAAATATCTTGTTATTAAAAAAATAAAATTATGAAGTCGGAAAAGATTATAAAGCAATCCTACATGTATCAATTTATTCACCAATTTTTTTATTTACTGATATGATAATTTATTAATAATTGATAAATTAATAAAGCTTGGCATACTAATGAATGTAGAAATAGAATAATTATTCCACGTCATTAGCTTTTACTGATACATATTCAAATTAAGGTTTCAATTTAAAGAATAGTAATTCCATATTAAAACTTCAGAGTTGTTATTCTGATATTCTAAACTAGATAGGCTTTAAATATCCTTACATAAATAAATACAAAAGTTGTCTTTTTAATAATTTTGACCAAATTTGAAAAACAAAATTACGCAGGTATTTATAAATGCTAAAAACAATCTGATTCAATCATATCATCAAACATATAAATAAAAAATATTTATTCAATTTTTTTTTCTAGTTCTATTCTCATTTTAATATGAATAATAATTCGGTAAATTAAATGTCCTAAATCTTGAAAAATAAATCTAATAAAATAATACAATATTATTAAATGCCAAAAATTTAATTAATAAATCTCATCAGTCTACAATTACTCAAGATTATAATGTTTTCGATCAAGGTCGACCCATCCATTCCAACAAGAAATTGAAAGTGCTGGGCTGAAGCCCAATTGTCTGTTTGGGTATTCATTTCATAACGGATCCAGAGTTCGATTTAAAACAAAACCATTACGGTAGAGATTAAATTTAAGACAAATCTTATGATTTTATCCAAAATAATATATATATATATAAGGCTAAAATACAATATATATATATATATATATTGAAGGCTAATCCTATAATTTTTAAAACTATTAGAGTATATGCGTGTAAAATTCATAAAATAAAAAGATGTTAGTAGAATATTTCTATTTGAAGTGGTTTGTTTGCCGGGGAACAATGCCTTTCAGTTTTCAACTTTTCAGTTTTAGAAAAGATTTGAATTAGAACTGTTGAGCTGCAGTAAAAAGAAAAGATAAAAGATATATAAAAAAAGAAGGATTGAAAGAATATCAAAAGAAACGAAAAGCAGCTAAAGTTCCAGAATTAGTTAAATTATATTCCCTTCGCTCTGTACCCAAATGAAGATACCATTTTCACATAGATTCTAGAGTTTATCTTTTCTTTTTCTCGATAATTTTTTTTATTTTTCTTTTATTTTTTAAAAAAGAAGATAAATTAAAAGATGAAGAAATGTCGATCACAAATATACACTTTTTTTTTTAATAAAAAAAGTACTATAAAAAGAAGACAAATTACCTTTGTCCTTCGGAATAGTAAACTTTCTGATAATAAATTTATGAACTTTCCAATTTGTACATGAGATGATTGGTACGGTATGTTAAAGTTCAGCTGAATGAATAAAATGTAAGCGACATGCATAACATAATTTCATAAAATATTTCCTGGACAGCAAATATTACATGTATACAAATATATACATACATACGTAATTAAATAATTAATAACTAGAAGTTTACTTGCATTATATGTACTTTCACCTATTACCATTGGGGTAATAAAAATACAACATATTATCCCAAAAAAAAAAAAAATTAACCTTGCACATCAAAAAAAAAATTAAGGGTAACCTTGAAGAAAAAGATAAACTTCCCTAACCCAACAGTATGGAATTGAAATCGAAGCAATTCACACTTTCAAGTTGGTTCTTAATTATCTACAAGCCAGGTGTCGTGGACAAAATCATAACCCTTCATTTGTGCTTCTCTGATATCTACAAGCTGAGGCCCACTATCTCACATTGTATGTCTCCATTTCTCTACTCGCAAAACCAAATGGGAAAACAAACACAATTTTCTGTCATTAATTTGTATTTGAAATTATATAATATAAAAATAAATTATTAATAAAATATATAATTAAGGAGTGGATCTTAGACCTGTAAACCACCAAAGCAGATAGTAAAAATGATTAAGATTTTGAGAATGGTAAGGTAGAAAATATATAAAGATTAGGGTTTAATTTACTGAAACATAATCAATAAGTAGCCAGGATTTGGTCACGTTCAAAAGCACCGAAATGATAGAGAGATATAGCTTTTAGGTTGGTGGGAAAATAAAGGCCATTTAAGGAAGCAAAAGGAGGCGAATTAATTAAGAAGGCATAAAAAATTTAATCCTGTTTAATATATATGCAATGAGTAGTGAGAGTGTTTGAGGTATACCAACAAAATGAGAGTCTGCTTGATAGGATTTAGCAAATAATTCTTAATAAAAATAACATCATTATATTATTAATGGTTTATTTACTAAGTTCTCCAAATTTTATTATCTATATAACTTTGGATTCCTTAAAATATAGATTTTGTTCATGCAAGCATGTGCTTGCTATTACTACTGCAATTATGTCTCTCAAGAATTATTATAGCATCAAACAGTTTTATCTCTTAATTATGTCCAACTCCAATAATAACCTGAAAAACCAAGTAGTCGCAGTACTGGACCATACCCTCTATATCTAAATATGCATGTGGGGTCAATAAGTTTGCCATTCAATTTTAGCTTTTTATGGTTCTTTTTTTTTTTTTTTTCCTCAAGATATCCTAAGTTGCGGAGTCAACAAGCGAAAGAACGCAGTCCTTGGCATCATTGACTTGTGAAATTGGATAGAAGAACAAGTTATGATTTTTATTTTATTTTTTGGGTTTTTCTTTTTTCTTTTTCTGAAAGTACTATATTATGAAACATTTGGGTGTTATGATGAATATTTACAATCTCACACAAAATTTCCAAAAAGCTAATATTATGGTGTCGGATTCTCCATCAATCGGGTCCACCCAAGAGTTATGATAGTGTTTTCTGAGTTTTATGTTCACAGAGTTGATGATATAGTCACATGGAGGTAGGGTTATATAGCCCATAAAATAGGATGCCAATAATGATCAAACTTAGGTGTTGGAGAGTACATTTCAAGAATTGTAGAATTTGGGATGATTTATTTTTTATTTTTTATTTTTTTTCAATTTGCTAATTGATTTCTAAAAATCTTTTTCGATCGTGGAGGCTAAAAAGCTAACCCTTTTGCTTTGTTGCTAGCCGGCGAGCCCTCACCTCTACCTAATTGTTTGGAAGAATATTGGATTTTCTACTTTTTCTTGACACAATTAATTTGATGCCCATAAAGCCTCACAGCTCAACAACCACTGGCATATTAATTTATGTATGGGATACTGATTTTGAAGGAATTATTAAATTTTTTTTAATTTTTTTTGAGAGTTCAAACCAAGCTTTCATTTCATAATTATGTTCGCTTTCTTAATTTCATTGTGATAAAGTTGATTTAATATGATCTTCCAAATACTGAATGGTTTCACTTATATCCGATCAGCCACGGAATAGTTCGGAATTCGAATTCTCACATTTCAATATCAAAAGTACAAAATGGAATACGAAATTATAAATATTTAAAGGGAATTCGAATTTAAATCGTCATTGCTGAACCCCTGCATGCATTATGCCTCTCTCTCTCTCTACACACACACACACACATATGTATTTGTTTAAATGCAGTTTTTGATCTTCTTCTTCTTTTTTTATGCTATGATTTTTTATGATACAGTTGACATTTCATTTAGTAGGTTAAGGAGTAAGTTTTGATTTGAGTAAACTATACTATAAGATTATATACACATATATATAATGTTAAATTAATCGATCCCTCCAATATTACAACTGAGAATTGAAAAATAATATTGTTAAGAATTAAATGCTTATAATTCCTAAAACATGACAGAGATTGACTAACTTTTCGAGCTGACAGATGCTTTACAAGAAGTCCAAAGATTAAACAGTGATATTATTTCTGGGAGATATAAGAGCAGCTTGGACCGGTTTCAAGTTTCAACTGAACTATACATATATGTATTTAAATATAAACTATACTATTAAATTAAAATATAAAAATATCCGACTATTAGATTTTACAGTAATGATAATCACAGAATAGGATACAATATGATTGCCCATCTGACAATAATTATGTACTAATCATGTAACTCCAAACATTATCATGAAGGCTGTTTACTAATTACTAACCCTTCAGAATGCTTTAATTTATTAACTTCTTCAATATTAATTTCTTTATCAATTCCCCCCTAGCATTCCAACATTTTTATTAATAAACCCATCCAACCTCTTATGTGGAAATTATAAGGGTTTCTGAAATCCACCCCGCAAACAGGGATATATTCTGTCCTCATTAAGGCTTACTAACTCATATTGTGTCGAGCTTAATTAGCGCGCACACACATATAAATATATATATTGGAATGTCTTTTGTTTTACTCATGCTCCGAATTCTAGTGACACTATCATACATATTTTATAAGTTTAAATTGATAGAAAATGAATTATAAATTTTTTATATTTTATTTTTAATACTCATTGTACTATACAAGTGCATTTGAATTTTTACATTTTCATTTTTGCTTTGGCTTCTTTTTCACTAATTTTAGATCCACATATATATATATATATATTTATTTATTTATTTTTCAAATAGAATGGATGAATTATGAACCGATAACTCTTTTACTCTGTTACTATGTTAAATTACTATTGATCCTAAAAGATTAAACTGATAAAAAATAGATCATCAAATCTTTTTATATTCTATCTCTAATATACTTAAAGCATATTCTAAAACTTTTTTTTAATTTACTAGTTGTATGCCATTTACAATCAAAAAATGCTTTAGTAAACTCACTAGGTTTTATCTCCACTCACTATCATGTTAAACTTTATGGTCAACGTCAGTGTTTTAAAAGGGCACATCCCGGGCTCGCCTTGAGGCAAAACACACAAAATAATCCTTGAAGCTTAAAGTTTAGTGCATTACACATGTGAGGCGCAGCTTCAATTTAAAGATGGAGCATACGCCGCAGGCACAAAAATGTGTTTCTTCACACCTCGATTAGTAAGGCATGGATACGTATCACAGATATTGTTAAATCTATTTTTTTTATTTTATAAAAACTTATCTTACCCTCATTAAGATTTATTGATTATTATTTATAAATTAGAAAATGTATTTTGTATTGGATATTTATTTATAATTTATTAATTTTATATTTATGTAAACTTTAATTAATTGGTTTATTTTGCAGTCTAAAAATTATTTATATATTTTATTTTATGTAAATTTAAATGTATATTTAATTTTTTAATATTATAATTTAATTATTGAAAAGCCTACATAATGTCAAGGGGCTTCTGCCTCATCTCATTGCGCTTTCGCCTTTTAAAACGCTGATCACCATGGCTATATATTCCGATCTTTTTATGAGTGTATTACTATTTTTTATTTATTTATTTTTTGGTACCAAACTTTCAACCAACCAAATTAAGACTGTTTAAGGGAGAAAAATTAGGAAGTTATAATTAATCAGCACATTTGAATACTCTAATCATTTCTTCCCCCACTACATGACTCAACCAGTCCATGACTTATCATTCTAAAAAACAAAAACTTAATTAGATCAAACAGAAAACAATCCACCACGAAAACAAATATACCCCAAAACAATTAAGAGTCTCAATCTTATTCATAACCTTTTATCAAAATTAGATACCGACCAAACATCATAAGTTTGTTTTATTATAAACCCATTGCACTACTACATAATATAGCTATTGACGACGGCCATACCTTTATATAGACGTCGGTTGAAAAAGAGAGCCATCGTTAATAAAATAAGACGACGGTTAAAAAACATCAACGACGGTTTTAACTGTAACCGTCGTCTAAAGTTACATCAAAGACGACGGTTACTTCAACAACCGTCGTTGATAAAAGACTAAAATACACGTGGCAGCAACGTTGTGGCCACGTGTATATTGAAGAGTATAGACGACGGTTCCTAAAGGAACCGTCGTCTATACTTTGTGTATACCTGGATATCCCAAAAAAAAGAAAAAACCAAAAAGACGACGGTTTTAAGCTAAAACCGTCGTCTTTTTTTTTTTTTGGGTAAAAACGATGGTTTTTAGCTTAGAACCGTCGTCTTTAC
>QANX01007472.1:12054-29631 GCA_003254975.1 Ochetophila trinervis
TCAATACTAATAAAACATCGACGACGGTTTAAAACCGACGTCTAAAACGTTACTGAAGCCACGTGGATGCCACGGGGCAAATATATAGACGACGGTTTAATATTGGAACCGTCGTCTATGTTAAGTATAGACGACGGTTTCTATATAGAAACCGTCGTCTATACTTAACATAGACGACGGTTCCAATATTAAACCGTCGTCTATATATTTGCCCCGTGGCATCCACGTGGCTTCAGTAACGTTTTAGACGTCGGTTTTAAACCGTCGTCGATGTTTTATTAGTATTGAGGACGCCTCATTAGACAACGGTTTCGTGTCCGTCGTCTAAACACGTAAGACGACGGATTTTCACCGTCGTCTTTAACCCTATTCTGTAGTAGTGTTGATTCAGCTAAATTACTTGTGTTATATATATATATATATATATGCATATATACACCACCTAATCTAAGGCCTTCTCTTTCAGCACAAGAAGAATATACGCCATGTCGATCTTTATTAGGACGGCCACATTCCTCGTCATCATGTTGGCAGTCAACTTCATATTATTTTTGTTATGATTTTTCGTATTATTTTGATAGCGAACGGACTTATATATGCCAACAGGTACTTATTCTGGAGATTAGTTTTTATTTATATTAATAAAGTCGTAATTTTTTTATTTTTTTTTTAAAAGAACAAAAAAGAAGTTAAGCAAATGTTAGATAAAACGCAGCTCTCAACCGTGACGTACGTACTTCCAAGATGCATGTATATATATTGCAGGTACGACTGAAGCTGAAAGGTCGTAATAGCCAAAATATATATATATATTAGAATGAAACTGGTTTACACTTTTTGATGTAAATTATGATGGAAAAAGTTAACCTTGTGTTGCTATTCGTTTGGAGAGACTTTGGGGTTTTCTTATATTTTTTAAATTGTTTTTTTTTTCTTTTTCTTTTTTTCAAGTTCAAATTTTGGAAACTTAAGCCTATCTGACGTGGGGTATTAATTAAAATTTATATTTAATATAAAGACAGCCATGTTTTTAATCATTGATAGATAAATGCTCATTTTATTACTTCTAGTTATGGAAGCTGTTACATCGATATCGATATAAATAAATAGAAAAGTATATTTGAATAAATATATCTTTATGAGAAAATTATTAATCTTGCAAGCATTATTAATATTAATTTATCTGAATAAACATAATCTCTTATGTTGGGATTTGACTAAGCTCTATATATTTATATATGTGATGATGATGATGGAGTTTAGATATTCCATCAACGTGATGCAATTGAAACAAGTAAATTAATACAAGGATTTTGATCAGCGTTGTTTGCTAGCATCTCTTTTATCTCTTGGGATGTAACATGCGGCCGTAATGTTGTTTTTTATTTGCAAGATTTGTTCCAAGTCTATTTCAGTCTTATCTCATCCCTTTATCCTCTATGTTTAAAATAAAATTAACCATCAATGAATTTGCTCGGAACCTTATCAAGTTGTTCATCCATTGTGACAAATGATCGATCATGACAAACAAATGTTGTTAAATCCATTAAACTTGTAATAAATTTTCGACCTTCTTGTAACAACTTAAAAAGAAGATCATGACAATAAAGTTGATGTCCCTACAGTCCCTACTCCAGTACTCCCTATAAGAACAAATTTTTTTTCAAGGACTGTCCCGAGTTCGAATCATCCACTCTCAAACAAAAACAAGGAAATATTTAATTTGCACCTATCAGATTTTTAATAATATCATCTACACCTCATGTCCTTGAGTTTCTATCCTATGTGGCAATTTAAATTTCCATTATTCATTAAGTAAAGTTAAATTTAACTTTAAATGCCTTGTGATTCTTTTTCTTTTTGCAAAAAATAATTTTTTTTGACTACTTGATAAAAATTAATTTTAAGTCGATCAAAAATTTTAATATTTTAACTAATTTTATTTAAACTATATAATAAATTTTCAGCTTAAAAAAATATTTGTGATATTTCAATCAAATAAGATTTTTTAACTAAGTGATAATTTGTCAAATATATTGAACTAAATGTAGGGAAATGAATTATACTTTGTAATATATAACAAAATTTTGTTATAACTTCATCAAATATATTTAACTAAATGTATTATAATTAATTTGTCAAATATATAACTTACTTTAAAAAGCTTATCTAATTAAAACTATCATATAATTCTTTTTTTTTTAAATGAAAAATTATCACATAGTGTAAATAAAAAATAATAAAATATAGGAAAAAAAACTTTGAAGTCTTCAAATTACTTATTACAGGAAAAAAAACACAGAGAATTTAAAAATAATTTAACTTTAGTTATAGAATATAATTTAGATTGTTACATAAAAAAAGAATAAAAGGCAGAGGCTATAGATGATATTATAAAAAAAAAATTTAAATATTTTGTAATTATTCAAAATCTCAGAAAGTATAAATGAAATATTTCTTAAAAACAATTGTAAAATGAAATTGCTAATAGTGCAATAATGCATAATTTGAAAATTGAAAAGTGCAATTGAAAGAAGTTAGTTTTAATTGGCATATATATTATAGCCTTTTTTTTTTGGTGAAAATATATTATGGCATATATATAGTAGCCGGTTATGGACTAGAATAATTATTGATAATAGTGGTCGATCGGTTTTTTGTTCTTCCAAAAGTTTTTTTTTTCTTTTATTTAATTTATTTGTAATGATTAAAATACAGGACTATCATTTTGTCTAAACCATTTTTGACCCGTAAATCAAATTGATAAACATGGAAAGCTAGAAGTTAGCAACTTGCAGGCCGCCCTTATCAGAGAATTAAGACATGTTGCATGCAATTCATAAACTCTATTACAATAATATCTTACCATTATTGATATGACATGTCCCCGTATGAAACAATAATAGTACTCGAATTAATCTTGAATCTAAGTCCAGCCTAAATTTTTTTTAGAATAATAATGGTACACGAGAATATGTCGTGTCGTATTGTATTGTGTTTATGTCATATCATATTATAATCATATTAAAATGTATTTATTTAAATTTAATCTGTTAAATTTTTGTGTTAAAAGATACAAATTCAAAACTTTAAAAGTACGTATATATATATATATATATGTGTTGTGTCAAGCTAAATTTTATTTTTATGCTATATCTATCATATTCATATAAAAATTTATTCATCTAAATCATTTTTGTTAAATTTTTATATTGAAATATATAATTGTTAACTTTCAAAAATTCATATAAATTCATATATTATTAACGTGCCATATTAATTAGAATCTATCATATCTAGTACTATGAAACAATAATAATGCTCTAATAAATACAAATTTGAGGTAAAGGAGAAAAATATATAGAGAAGCACTTCCCTAAAATATGTCGTCACATGAATAAAGAAATCGGATTTTGATTCCCAGTATTAATTCCAATTTCTAACAACTATGTATTATAATTAATTAAAAAATGAGTACTATTTTTCTTCACATAAAGGCGGAAATGATTGTAATAAAAAATATATCTCCAACTATCAATATTAGAAGATTAGCTAATAATAAAACCTGCTGTACACCTTAATTAGGTGGAGGTCAACTTCACTTACCATCTAAGTAAAGCCTGTCGCAGAACTGGCTGGCACTTAGCAATCTTTAACTCCTTCACTTTCGCTTCTAAAATTTGAATTACAACTCCTAAAAGCAATTGCAGTTATTTATTTATTTATTTTTTAATCAAACCCCCTCCTAGAGTTACGCCGATTAATTCAAAACCAGATTTCAATTTATTCTCTTTTTCAAAATTCCTTCATTACCAAAGCATCAATTTTAATACTTTTCTCATCTCCGTACTGTGACTATTAGTATATCTCAAGTAATATAACAATTAATTAAAACTAAACCCTATTTATTTGACCAAATTTAAGATGACCAAGTCCAATACTCATCGTTATTAGTATACTTTGCACCTCTTAATTTCAAAACATATCGAAAATTGAAAAAAAAAAAAAAAAAAAGGGAAAGGTAGAAGAAATTTAAAAAATAATAATAATAAATAAATAAATAATTCAATTTGGGGGTGATGGGTCATAAGGTGAAGACCTTTAAAAGGGGAGTGGTAAGTAAAGAAGTGAGTAATTGTGTCTTGTAAAGTTGGCATTGTAGGGAAAGTCTTAGCAAAAGTAGATATAGGTGGCCTAAAGGGCCCCCCAAAATCACTTTATCTGCTTGACTTTGACCCATACAGGGATTAATTTCGTTTGCACAGGTTAAAAAAAAAATTAAAGTCTCTCACTTGATGAGTGTAAAGCAAAGCAATATGGGCTGCTTTACTTTTCCCCATTTCAAAATTAACTTTACCCTTTTAATTGAATTTTGTGGCTACTAATTAATCAACAATTTTCAATTTTTTTAAAATTTCTTAAAAAAGAAGATTGAGAGCAGAGAATGTTACATAATTACATTCCTTGAAGATCACTCAAAACGATTGAGGGCCAGCACGTGTGAACGCTCACTGGGATATTGCACATTTTTTTTTTGATAATTACTGGGATATTGCACATTCTACGAGAGAGTGAGATATAAAAAAAATTAATATGAAACTTAAAAGGGCCCTCTATAGAAATATGGATGCCAAATACGTTAAGCAACGTCCTTATTTCCCTCTCTCTAATTCCCATTTGTTGTTCGTTACGTTAAATTCTCACAAATCCCCATTATTTGTTTTATCATTAACTATAAGATTTTCAAACAGGAATGAGAATGATAGAATTTTACGCTAACTTGAGCTGCCATTCCTTTTCTTTTCTTTTTTCTTTTTCTTTTTTTAATATTGTATTAAAAAATTTACCATAATGCTGCTTCTTTTGGCGTTACATACGACTATTACATAAGTTTAAAAGTTTTTTTTTTCCTTCTTTATTCTGTGCCGTTAGATTTGCTTTAAATTGTAACGTTATTCAGCATAATTTCCTTTATGTTTTAAATAAATAACGTGAATTACGGAATATATGAAATTAAGAATATATAATTTCATTCGTTTTGGAATCATTGATTATTATTCTGAAGTGTACGAAATGGGATTTCGGGAATTTATAATAAAGTGGTGGTGGTTTTAATTTTGAGCTGTTTGTTAAATACAAATTAATATATATATATATATATTATTTGAAATGTGGTTAGGTCTCAAAAGGGAATAAAAACGACGTGAACAATCAGACAACAGTTGTTAGGACGGTGGCACGTTTAATTTGGTGTAATTGACTTAATTTAAGGAAACTAAATAATCTGAAGCCTCGCCCTCCTGGTGTTTTAGTTAGGGTTAGTCACCGGCCATGCATTATTAATCTATCATTATAATTTTTCTTCATATATATATATATATATATGCTTCATGCTGCATATATCCGTTATCTTTTCGTTTCTTCTATTAATAATGACCATTATTTTGACCCCAATAAAAGGGGAAAAAAAGATATTAGAATGAAACAGATAGATTTAATAATTATTATTTTTTCCAGTTTAATTTGTATACATCATTTGTTTTCCAACCTTCTCAATGTGAAAGCTAGCTAGTTCAAATACTGAATATATGAATATATACCACTGTGTGATGATCCAAGATGCGGAAATAACCTTGAATTCTAAGAACAAGAATATAAGAAACTAAAGAGAAAGGAAACAGAGAGAAACAGAGAATAAAAGAAATGATGATTTTATTAACATAACCTTGATACAGTACAACTCAAGTTAACACACTTATATATAGTGTTTAACGTAAAGGCTATTACAGTAATTAATCAAAAAACTAAAGCTTTAACAGCTACACAATTAGTTATAACAGCTGTGATTAGTTATAACTGCTGTTTCATTATGTGGCATGCTTATCTGGCATGCGAGTCTATTCTGACTCTTAGACTAAAAGAAGAAGCTTGATTGCAAATACTCTAACATCCTCCCTTAATTCAAGCACTCTTTAACTAATCAAAACTAAGTATTTATACTCAGCTTTGACCGTAGATAAACAAACCTTGTTGTACCCAAAGCTTTAGTAAAAATATCAGATGTTTGTTCCTCAGTTGGAACATATCTGATTTCCATGACTCGGTTTAGAACTTTATCTCGAACATAATGGATGTCTATCTCAACATGCTTAGTTCTCGAATGTAAAACCGGATTATAAGCCAATGCCACAGCTCCCAAGTTATCACACCATATAATCGGTGGTTGAAGAAGCAAGCCAAGTTCTTTAGTCAGCTCAGTTAACCAGCTCATTTCTGTTGTTATGGTGGCAAGTGATCTGTATTCAGCTTCAGTGCTCGACCTTGCCACTACAGACTGCTTCCTGCTACTCCAAGAGATTAGATTAGGTCCCAAAAAGATGCAGTAACCACTACACGACCTTCTATCATCCGGGTTACATGCCCAGTCACTATCTGCAAAGCCATGAAAGATCAACCTTTCAGATCCTGACTTCTTCAAGCTCAACCCCAGCTCAGATGTGCCCTTTAGATACCTGAGAAGTCTTTTACAAGCTTCCCAATGACTTGTCCGAGGAGCATGAACAAAATGGCACAGCTTGTTTACTGTAAAAGTGATGTCAGGCCTAGTAATGGTGAGATATTGCAAGGCACCTACAACGCTTCTGTATTCTTCTGGTTGTTTCAGAATATCACCATCATGAATTGAGAGTTGTCTTCCAGTCAACATAGGTGTGGAATAACTTCTTGCATCATTCATTTTGGTTTTGATCAATAGATCTCGAACATACTTCTTTTGAGACAATTGAATTCCTGTTGCACTTCTATCAACCTCAATGCCTAAAAAGTAGCTGAGATTCCCCAAATCTTTAAGAGAGAACTCACTATTTAACTCAGAAATTAGAGTAGAGACAAACTCAGTGTTAGATCCTGTGATCACCAGGTCATCCACATACACAAGAACAAAGCAATGAAACCCCTTGTTTTTCAAAATGAAAAGAGAACTATCAGCCACAGAACCAACAAAGCCACGCGTAAGCAAGGCTGATTTCAGCTTGTCATACCAAGCTCTTGGAGCTTGTTTCAAACCATATAATGCTTTCTTTAGCTTGCAAACATAGTTGGGATGGTGATTATCCAGATATCCCTCCGGTTGTGTCATATAAACAGCTTCTTGAAGAATACCATTTAGAAAAGCATTGTTAAAATCAAGCTGCCTTATAGGCCAGTCAAAAGTGAGAGCTAAAGTAAGTATAACTCTTATGGTGGAGGGCTTTACTACTGGACTAAATGTCTCAAAGTAGTCAAAGCCAGGTTTTTGATGAAACCCCTTAGCTACAAGCCTTGCTTTGTACCTTTCCACTGAGCCATCAGCTTTATATTTAACTCGATAAACCCATTTATTTCCTACCACATTCATATTAGAAGTATAAGGAACTAAAGTCCATGTACCTGTCTTCATGAGAGCATTGTATTCCAAATCCATAGCAGCTTTCCATCCTGGATGTTGAAGAGCAAGTTTAGTCGTTTTAGGTTCTGAGGTAAATATAGTACCAAGATCTGGTGGAGAGGAAATAACATTTGAGTCTGTAGTAGCTTGATAAACTTTGGGTTTAACAATTCCATTCTTTGATCTTGTTGTCATGGAGTGAGCATTTTGAGGAAATGGCAAATCAACAGTGAGTTGTATTTCTGAAGAATCGAAGTGACCATTATCATCAGCAGATATATGAGTCAAAGAAGCAGCATCAACTTGAGTAGAGGTATTAACATTTTGCTGACTTGAGGAACTGGAGTCAGGAGAAGTTGATAGTGAAGAACTCAACTCAAGACAAGTAGAATTTAAGTCAGTTTGTGGAATTTTACTTATAGCCGAAGATGATGCTTCATGATCAGATGATTCATGACTGGTGATATTTGAAGAATCATGTTTTGAAGAGCATGTCACAATATTTAAAGGAACAAAAGAGTAGTGATTAGCCTCTTGTGAGCCAAGTACACCTGTTTGAGCTGTGAATCCAGTGAGAAAAGGAAATTCCTCTTCATTAAAGATCACACTATTTGATATATATACTCTTCCCGATGGATGTAAGCACTTGTAACCTTTGTAACCTTCAGCATATCCAAGAAAAACACACTTGGTTGTATGAAACTGCACCTTCTGTTTGTGAAAGGGCCTCAAATAAGGAAAGCAAGAACATCCAAATATTTTCAACCTGTCATAATCAGGAATTCTACCAAATAGTTTTTGAAAAGGACTGCAGTGACTTAATACCACAGTAGGAAGTCGATTGATAATGAAAACAGCTGTGCTAAAAGCTTCCCACCAAAAAGCCAAGGTCATGTGTGCTTGTGCAAGAAGGCTGAGACCAACTTCAACAATACTCCTGTGCTTTCTCTCAGCTCTACCATTTTGGTTGTGAGTATATGGGCAGGAGTGCCTGAAAAGAATACCATGTTGCTTCAAGTAGACTACAAAACTTCGATACTCACCCCCCCAGTCAGATTGAAGACTCTTAAGCTTAGTTGAGAATTGTGTTTCCACCATTTTATGAAACATTATAAAGGCATTCAAAGCTTCAGATTTTGTCTTCAAGGGATAAATCCAGGTATACCGAGTATAATCATCAACAAAATGAATATAGTATTTATATCCCTCTTTTGAAATTGTTGGAGATGGACCCCATAAATCTGAATGAATTAACTCTAATGGAGCTACTGTTTTTGTATCAACTGGTGAGAAGTGATCCCAATGTTGCTTGCCAAGTTTGCATGCATCACAAAAAGACAAGTCAAATGAAGTAGCTTTATTATCAAACTGAAAGTTACAAAGTTGAGAAACTTTTCTTAAAACTGAAAGATTCGTATGTCCCAATCTTCTATGAAGAGTATCAGCTGTTGGTTTAGACACTTTATTGACTGACAAAGCTGTGGATGTCTCAAAAGATGGAGACAACTTTTGTGTACAAGTAGACAAAGTATTGACATCAACTTGATTTTTAGACAAATCATCAAAATACAACTGTGAGTTTGTAATACTAGCAGCCAATTGAGTAGAGGAGCACTCTTGATGGGTGTGATCTCCTAAAGTCAGATCTGAAGTCTCTTGTGGTGTCAGACTGAAATTGTTAATATGAAGACAAATTGAGGAGTGTGAGTTATGACCAACTGGAACCTGCAATTTGTAAAGTCCCCCTTCAAGAACTCCTTTAAGAATCACTGCTCCCAGCTGGTTTTCCTTAATACAGCACACATTAGTTGAAAACTCAATAACAACATTGTTATCTTGAGTGAGTTTAGAAATGCTTAGCAAATTCTTAGCTATTGTTGGTACAATTAGAATATCTTTTAGCATGATAGAATGACCAAAAGTATTCTTTAGAATTGTGTAACCAACACCAGTGATTGGTATGCCTAAGCCATTTCCAACAAGCAACTCACCCTTACCGTTATAATCAGTATGCTGAAGTAATCCTGAGCTAGTTGAAGCAACATGATTTGTTGCACCGCTGTCGAGATACCAGCTAGGATCTCCCACTGGAACTGGAGTAATGTAGTTCGAGGGCAAAAATGCCGAACTTTGATACAAATCTCTAGGTCCATGAGTGTATTGAGAGGAAGAGACCATTGGTGGAACAGCTTGAGTATTAGAAGGATGAACGGGATCTATTGCTGGAAAAGCAGCAAACAAAGCTTGACTTGGATTACTTGGTCTGGCTGTTACGTTCGATTGACCAAAATGAGGGAATTGAGGGAATTGACCAAAACCATCGGGTGTAAATCCCATATTAGAACCATTGAACCCAACCTGTGGACCAAAGTACTGACCATAGGATCCAAGATGCATCGGAGAAGACTGAGGCATGCCATATTGCCCATAACCAGAATACTGAACCATATTGGCCATAGGAGATTGAGAAAGAGCAGACCCTGGATTTTGTATTGGATTAACAGGATTTCCAAAACGAAAGTAACAAATCTCAGCGGTATAACCCAATTTCTTACAAATTTGACATTGAGGTCTGCCAAACTTTCCTCTTCCTCTACCATAAACTTTACTTTTGTCACCAGTAGCATTCTCCACATGTGATATATGAGATATAGAATTCTTATGATCGTGTTTGAGTGCATGAGTATTAGGACTACTAGCATGAAAACCACTATAGTTCACGGGAGAAGCCAACTGAACAGTGTTAAAAGCATGTTTAGAGTTAATATCCAGTGAAGTATTAACTGAATTCAGTGTGTCTCCATTACCAGCATACACACCATCCTTTGCACAATTACTTTGTCCACTCACATTATCAAACTCAGAAGTAGAATTCACAAGGTTCACAGAATTGTTAAAATGAGAACTCAGATCAACAACAGCAGATGTATTACTTGTCTCAAGTCTATGTTCATAATAGAGTAAATGTTGTTTTACCTCTTCAAGGCCAGGCAACACAGGTCGTGTTGTTAGATTTATGATGAGCATCTCGTATTCAGCTCCAAGACCTCCTAGAATGTATGAAACAAGGTCTTCTTCACTAACAAATCCACCTCCTGCGATTAGTTGATCAGCTATGTTTTTCATCTTCAAGTAATAGTTTGAGATGCTCATAGAACCTTTCTTGGTATTTTGAAGTTGAATCCTCATTTGTAGTAGGTTCATTTTGGACTTGGAAGCAAAATTAAGCTCAAGTACTCGCCATATACACCTGGACGTTTTTAATCCAATAACCAGTCCAGCAATTGACCTAGATATAGCTGCTACAATCCAACCGAGAAGAAGTTGATCTTGTAGGATCCAAATTTGTTGCTCGGATGAAAATCCTTTCAGAATTTCTTCATCGACTTCACAAGTTAGGGTTGTTATGTCCTCCATAAACAGAGGCTCTTCCTTAAGCACATACTTATCCAATTTGTGTCCTCGGAGTAGAGCAAGAACTTGTGTTTTCCAAATTAAAAAGTTTCCAGAATCTAATTGCAGAATCGAACTCGGAAATGGCGAAGTTGTAATCAAATTCTTGCTTACCAGATCCATGACTGGTTGAGAGATTATTGAACCAGTGTTTTGTGTTTCTGAAGCTTGATGATTACTCGGTAATCCACTCGCCATTGTTGAAGTTGCTAAGGCTCTGATACCATGTGATGATCCAAGATGCGGAAATAACCTTGAATTCTAAGAACAAGAATATAAGAAACTAAAGAGAAAGGAAACAGAGAGAAACAGAGAATAAAAGAAATGATGATTTTATTAACATAACCTTGATACAGTACAACTCAAGTTAACACACTTATATATAGTGTTTAACGTAAAGGCTATTACAGTAATTAATCAAAAAACTAAAGCTTTAACAGCTACACAATTAGTTATAACAGCTGTGATTAGTTATAACTGCTGTTTCATTATGTGGCATGCTTATCTGGCATGCGAGTCTATTCTGACTCTTAGACTAAAAGAAGAAGCTTGATTGCAAATACTCTAACACACTGTAATCTTTTACGAAAAAAATAATATATACCACTGTATTTATAATGTAAATCATACGAAGTACATATTTTGTACACTGAAAAAAGGATGTTCTTACTTTTTCTTACCTCGTATTGTAGCCATCATCGTTATATAATAATAATTATTATTATTATCGCCATCCATTCATAATATACGTATCAGAATATTTCTTTCTTCTTTTATTTTCTTGTAATTAAATGGAAAGAATTGTAGTTGCAAAGCTAGCTGTTTAATCTTTTCATTTTTTTCCTTTTCAGAAAATAATAATTAGCAATAATCTACCTTTTTAATTTCTAACAAAGAAGGGAAAAGGGAAAAAGACTGGAAAAGAAAGTGATGATTAGAAAAATAACTTATATACACAGGAGTATATATATTAATTTTCCTCCTTATATACATACAATTATCTACCACATACGTTTATACGAATATAAGTATACTATGTGCAAATTTTTTATTTTCCTTTCTTTTTTATAAATTATAGAATAAAAACACAATTCCTTTACCACATGAATCCATTCAAGCCAAAGGAGGGAACAGAGAGGATATATGTATCACCCACTCCACATCTTCAACCTTATCACTTCCATATCAGAAAAAATAAAAAATAAAAATCTACAATTAGTGAAAACGAACAAACACACATGGAAATTTGATCTACGTGAACAAATCCCATTGGTTGAAAGACTGGGGAATAAAAAAGGGTGGCCCCACCAGATGGTGTGGGAACATTATGAATAAGCTAGGGTAAAGATTTTTGGTTGGTTTTTATGGAAGTTCACTTACCATGCACGTAAAGGCAAACTTGTACTTGTCTCAGGACTAGGAAGCATAAAGCAACCTCACCCCCTTGCTTGCACGGCCAACCATTTCAACTTCATACACCTCCATAAGTTATTATAACACCCTCCACCACATGCTATATAATATACACACACAAACTGAACTCCCACCAAAACCCCTACATTCCACTGCTTGGAAGAGATTAGTTAGGGATGTTTCTGTCATTTTCACAAGCTCTCACTTTTTTTTTTTTGGATAATTAACTCTGTTACTTTTACTCACTCACACAGTTACACTACAGTAATATTTAGGTCTTGAATATATACAGAGAGAGAGAGAGAGAGAGAGAGAGAAAAAAAAGGATAGAAAACTGGCATGTATTGTCACACAGAGTGGCAGGGAAAGAGAGAGAGAGAGAACGTGAAACGAGTTCCCACCTCAGAGGCGTGCGTGACTAAGGTGGCGTGTCAATCCTCGCTCGTGAGCTTCAACTTTTCGAAAACCAATCAAAAAGCAACTTTTTTTATATTTTACATATATATCATATGGTCTAAGTCCCGGTCAAACGTTCTGTCACTCTGACTTTAATAGACTATATACGGTAATATATTATTATTATATAGATATCCAATCACGTAGAATTGAGTTCATCATGTGTGGTAACATCAACGGCTTTCATTAGATGTGCATGGCAAATCAATAAGGCTTTATTTTTTTTCCTTTTTTCCCCTGGGTACTAGCTATCTTCACGTAAAGCTAAGTCTAAGAGTAGGTGCAAACTAGTCATTTTAAGTTAAATTATATATGTAAGACTTCCATTTTTGCGTAAAAAAAAGATTGGTATTCAAAAAGTTATCTGGGTTTATAGTCTGCCTCTAAGTAGCCCGACCAATCCAAAAAAAAAATATCCACTGTTTGACCACCATATGACTGTTGTACAAAGTAGCTCCACCTTCCCTTTTCGATAACCTTTCTCTGCACCAAAATTCATTACTCAGAGAGCTTTAAAAAGAGTCAGAAATGAGTCATTTTTTATTAATTATTACTATTTTAAAAGAGTAATTAAAATATGATATCTACCAAGTTCACAAGATAAACAAGCAAAAATTTGGGTATTTGGCTTTGGCTTGGACGATACTCAACTAGAGTCACGTGCGCGGTTCATTTCCTACACCAGTTACGAGGGGTGGGTCCTCTCTCTCTCTCTCTCTCTCTCTCTTGGCAAACTGGCAAATGCGTTAAGCAACATCCTCTGCATTGTCTCCTTCAAATTCTCTGCTTTAGTCAGTCGGTGGTGATGGTTTATATATTAAGTGACTCACTCTTTAATTCTTTCTTTTTTCTTTCTTAATAATTTTGAAATCCTAACGTACGGAATATGGAAGGATGGGTCCAATTCAAATGAATTTTTTTTATAATTCAACCGAAGATTTATGAATTTTTTATTTTTATATAATTTTTATTTATAACGTGTAAGTTTTATTTATAAATAATAATTTTTTATATAATATATAATTTTTGTCTCGTATCATATATTTTTTTTCAAAAATTTCCCAGGATCTGATTGTTGTTATTTTTCTACGTTAAAACTTAATACCGATTTTCCTTTGTTTAAAATATCAGTAACCCATTTCCCCGCATGAATAATATATACATGCTATTGAATAATTATTGTTATTTATTATTCTAATAGTTTTCTAATTTTGTAAATATGTAGTTGAATTATTTTTATTTATTTATTTATAAGGAGTGGATCAATATATTATTTATATTTTTTTAATATATATGTATTCAATATTTGTTTTCTTTTCCAATTTTTATCTTATTGTTGTGTGGATAATTCGCATTCTGCTACCACAGCCACTCTTCGATCGCTTACGTGCTCTGTACCCCAATACCCATATATTTGTGAAGGAAACCAAAAGTGGCTTGCATTTGGCAAAAAGATTGTGCACGTAGCTCAATTCTCTAAACGATTAACTCCACCATAGAGAATGGATCATATAGCTGCCATTTGATTTTTCCTTTTCTTTTCTTTTTAAAAAAAAAAATTAGTACTGAAACAATTGCTTTTGAAATGTATATATATAAATGCTAAAAGTTCTAAAATGTCAATAAATTTTATATATTAAATAACATATTATAAAATATAATTTGTAAACAAATTTACATAATTTAAATATAAATAAATAAGTGAATAAAAAAATTATTTAAATATCGACGCATTAGTCATCGTATCATTTAATGAATATAACACACACACACACACATATATATATATATATGTCGCATAAAAGACATGGCTTTCTAACCATATGATCTTTTACGAGGGTGTGGTTCAGATTTGAACTACAAAATGTTATCTTATTTTTTTCAAAGGGATTTTAGGTGGTCCAGTGAAACACGAAAAAGATTGCACGTAGTAGATTGAATATATGCTATATATATATTATCATCTAATGCAGGTTCTATTTGTTAATTTACACATGAATATTCTGATTCTTCATATTCCAAATAAAACTTGATCAGTTGCTATCCATGTCAAATTAAGCTCCCGTGTGTATCCTTCTTACTCTCATTTTGTTACCAGAATGTCATAAAAGGCGTGCTAATAGACATATATGAAGTTGATAGCTAGCCTTAATATACTCCATATTTTGTTATTTACTAAAACCAATAATTTATTAGCAAAAAGAACTTCATAATCTATTGTTACCAACTAGAGTCTATCAAATTTTTTCATCAATTGCTAAAAAAATATTGTTTTCTAATCTAAAACAAACAATCAAATTAAATATGAAAATATCCATAAAAAAATATAAATTAATATATCCTAAAGAAATATTTTTAAAAAAAAAAAACCTTTAAAACACATAAGATAAATTTCACTTCATTGATGTCTATTGGCGGAGGTTCTGTCACACTGTTTTTTACTTTTAAAGTTTTTGCTGTTGAAAGTGTTAAAATATTTTTATACAAAAGACTTCTAACCGATAAAGACTAACTTTTTAGAAAAAAAATTAAAGAAGCTGAAGTTTTGAACAAATAGAAGTATAAGTTATCTCCTCAAACAGTTATTTTTATTTTTTTATTTTTACGAAATATCTCCCGAAACATTACTCCAGCAAAGGCCATAATGTGTAGCACTTCAAAAGCTTTTAGAGTTTTTGGCATCATTATTTTTAAAATTTATTCAGGTTTACAAATTGCTTTTTTAAATTTTTTATTCATTATTTATGCTCTTAAACTTAGAAAATATTTATAAAAACAGTTCTGCGTTCAATGTAGTTATTTTTTTATTAAATAGCATGTACCAAACTTTCAGTTTGATTTTCAGATATATTGGACATTTTAACATCTTTAAAAAGTTACATATTTATATATATATATCAAAATCAAAATCAAAATCAAAAAATCAAAAACACGTTTAAAATACTTCTTGGCTAATAAAAATAAAAAATATGAATATATTAAAAAGTAAAAAGGAAGAGGGTTGGTGGGTAAAAGGGTAATTTAAGTGGAAAGTTGAAAACTAATCACGGCCGCCAAAACAAACATGGTCTCGCTGCGCCATGGTAGCGTGTCGAGGATTTCCGGGCACAGCCC
The DNA here is from genome assembly GCA_003254975.1 of Ochetophila trinervis. NCBI lineage: Eukaryota > Viridiplantae > Streptophyta > Magnoliopsida > Rosales > Rhamnaceae > Ochetophila > Ochetophila trinervis. The sequence goes on from QANX01007472.1 coordinate 27,917, forward strand.
AAAAGGAAAGCAGCGACTCAAGACTGATGACTTGGCGTGCCGTCAAATTGGTTGACTTGTAACATTACGGAAACACACAAAAATATAGAGCGAGCGAGCGATCTACTACTCGTACACGCAGTTGCACACTTTTAAGCCTTGAACTTCAAATTTTGTCTTGCGTGGCATCTGAAAGATTTGCCACCACTTAACCAAATCGAGCCACTGATCAAGACACGTGTCGTTATCCTGGGAATGCCGTGCGTCACGTAGAGGGAACAACCTACCTGTCTCTTAACCCCACAACAAATTGTGGGTCCCATTCTAACAGCTCCTTTTAACAGATTCTGTCCAAATTTGTCAGTCCTCTTCCCCCCATCCCTTGTAGTTTACTTGGACTGGACCCCACCTTATTTATATTCATCGCATTTCCTTCCACAAACTCCCACATTTCAATTAAGCATCCAATTTTTAAATATCACGTAGACTGTCACTTGTAACTTTTTATAAATATCACCAAATTTTATATTATTTTTGTTATTATTTAATCGCAATAAAATTTATTATATTTTGAAATAGGATTTTCGGATGACATTTGTCACTCGAATGTTAGTCAGAAAGAAATAATAAAACATAGTTATAATATAAAGTTTCATTCAATCCAAAATCTTTCTCGCGTCAACTATATGATAAGAGAGAAAGCTAACCATGTCAATCTTGTAGTACAGCCTAAAACCGCTGGCTGTAAAGTTGTAAATGTGCCACGCGTAATACATTTGAAATTTACTTCAAATGAAGATAAAGTAGGCATGAAGAAGTGAAGAATCAAGTCGGCAATTTTGTATGTGTGTTTTTGTAAATTGCACGGTAGATTGCGTGCAACTGAGAGTGTGTTGGTTACCTTCATGATATTGAGAGACAAAGCTACCACGTGACGTACGTCGTGGATTTTTTATTTTTTTATTGCATGTACAACAAACTGAAGTATCGCTTAGTTAACTTGCGATTTATTAATTTTCTAGATATTGAAAAATTCACAATAAAAATGTTGGAAATTTGACAAAGATAAATAAAATAAAAGTGCAATAGCTTTTATTATTATTATTATTATTATTTTAATTTTTTCCTTATCCTGACAGAGAAAAAGAAAATATTCATTTGGCCTTTATCCCTATCGTGGAGAAGGTATCACACTAGTAAGCCACTTGACACAGCTCTCCACCTTTGCTTTCAAATCCAAATCAACTTTGTGTTATCTTTGATAAAGGGCGGTATTTCGCAATGCTAGACGATAGCCCGACACGTGTCACTCGGTGTAAAAAGCCTAATCCAAATCTCTGTTATCCTATTTACCAAAAAAATCTCTGTTATGCAAGTTAAAAAAAAAAAAAAAAAAATCTAAGGTATCCAATTATCTAAGGGCTAAAGAGTCTAGCAACTTGCATGTACTAAAAATCATGTGGACGGCCATGCTAAATGTCAATATCTCAATAGATTTAGCAATCTTTTTCTATTCCATTTAAATGACTTCAAAATACAAACTGACTAGATTCAGAAAAACCAAATTACTACTCAGATGAATTATACACCATCACTCAAATTCACCTTTTTTTATTATGTAAAGTAAATATTTAAAAACCCCACTTTTCTTTTAGGCCAACAGATCACGAAAGCTAGCTAGGTACCTACACAAATATAATTGATTCGGTTTGGAATTTTTTAAAATTAAATGTTTT
>QANX01007473.1:0-12021 GCA_003254975.1 Ochetophila trinervis
ATATATATATATAGATGAACTTCTGTACCGACAGACAGTAAAATTAAAAGTATTTCAAATTAAATTAACTAACTAATCTCTTAGAAGGTTACTTCCTGGTTGAGTAATTTGGTAGCTAGTTTTTGAGAAAGACGTATATCGGAACCAAATGAAAAAAATTAAGAAAACCGTTTGACCCCATGGCTTCGACTTAATGAATATGATATATTATATAATTACTTGGTCTTATAATTTTTTTGATAGGAATTCAAATATACAACTTAAATATTCGTCAAATATATATATATTTTTTTGGTAATGTCAAATACTTAATCCAAAGTACAATTTGTAAAATAGAAGGAAAATAGATGATAAAGCAATAAGGTGTAAAGTATAATTGTTTTTGTTTTATATTATTTGTTTTGGCCAATTTCTTATAATAATTAGCATGGTATCATAATTATTAAAAATTAAAAATTGATATGATAGCTTAACGGGACTTCCTAGCTAGTTTTGTTTTTATTTTTTATTTTTGAAATCATATAAGTTGTGTAATTACTAATTATTATATCGGTAGCAATATTATACTTTGTCTATCCACCAACTACCAAGTGCCCAAACGAGGGAACCACATCTCGGCAATTTCTGCAGCGATTTCTATTACGAAGTTTGAATTTAACATGGTCAGAAACTGATTGTGTATAGAAAGGCCGAAAAAAAAATAAAGCTACTTAATAATTAAATATACAATAACTATAGTATGAATAATGTTGATTCCCTTTACCCCAAATTCCACGTGGGCTGTTTGTATTTAAGATTTATATAGGGCCCCAGTAGAATTTAAAACATTTTGGAATCAAAATTTTAGCCAACGAGTTCACACTGTTTTTGTACTTTGATTGATTTCAAGAGGAGTACGAGTTTGACTCAAACTTTATCCTTTTCGTACAAAATCCATTCACGACCACCTTTTTTTTAAATTACTGTTACAAGTCATGCAAATTAAAAAAGAAAGAGTCAATCGCAAAGAAATTAAGAAATATTTAAACCACACATTCTTCTTTTTTTTTTTAATTCTCTTGAACCGGCCAACTTCTTCGTTCTATAGAACAAACAAAAAACTTTTGCAGTTATATATATATATATATATATATATATATAGAATTTCAGTATAAAATTTACTTGTTAAAAAATTTATAAGGCTCGACGGATATTTTATTTATTAAACATTTTTAAATATTATAAATTTTAAAAATCAATCAAAAAATAATTTTTTTTTTTAAATTTCAGTATATATATTTTTGAACTACGAACCGCGTATTCATGGCTGGTAAGTAGTAACTAATAAATAATTTCGTTTACCTTTTGTTATTTTGTGTCAAATATATTCCTTTTTCAAAACTTCTTTGTTTTTTTGCTATGGAATTCCTTCTGATAAATTAATTTAATTTCAAGTGCCATTTTACTTTGGTAAGGAGTACGGAATTTTTTTGACATAATTAATAACTCATATATATGAATTACAAAATCATATATATCAAACAAAATTTGGCATATTTTAAAATTTAGTCTCGTGGTAAAATTATTGAAATTATACATCTTTAAGTTCTTAAAGTCAATCAGATTTGAATGTAATGTAATTTTGATAAAAAAATAAAATTAGAAATTATATTTTTGCTGGTATTTCAATTAACCAGTCTTAATCTTGAAATGTGTACTATTTGCATTATTATTGATTATAGATTCATTTTTTCTAAGCCATTTCACACAGCTCTCTTACTTGATAGTATAACACAGGCTGTTTTCTACAAAAAATTCCATGATCTCAGAAACTACAAAGTTCTCAGACATAAAAAAGTGTAAAACTTACATATGGATCCCACAATATGTAGCATTTTTTTTATTTCTGAAAACTTTATAGTCCCGGGACCATGGAATTTTCGGCCATGTTTCCTATCAAACCATTTATTAGATTTTTGCTGACATTTCATTTCATTTCACATATCATAATACTATTTGAATATATTGATTATACTTTCATAATTATCTAAGCCATTTCACATTGCTTTCTTATCTAGTATAAACCAGAGGTCATATCTGCGTCAACTTGTTTATTTTTCCATCCTAATAGTTCAGTAATAAAACTCATTAGTTTCTTGGACAGCGATATGAGTTCTAATTTTTCCATCCTAATATGGAAAAAAAAAAAAGCAAAAAAAAAGTGCCATTTAAACTTTCCCAAATTGAAAAATAATAAATGCTCAATAAGTTTCAGGTGAAAAACATAAACCATTTGGAATTATTTCTATATGTAAGAATATCTCTATAAATGTGGTTATATATTATAATATTAAAAATAATAATAAATAAATTATAAATGACAACTATATATATTCTATTAAGATTTTGATAGTGAAATCTTTTGTAACAATCATTCTCTTTTTGGTGCTAGAGAATGACTAAGTTTTCTTATTTGATAATGTTCTAGCTTAGCCTATATATTGTATGCCATTTCCATCAAAATTACACATTATTTTATAAGTAAAAATATACTAAAAAGTCTGTCAAAAATATATATGTGTTTAATGTTAATACTTAGACAATCATGAATGAAGGAGGTACGTATTAATTTCCGTTTATTTGTTTTAATTCTAACAATATATTCATAACAATCTTTACTATTATGAAATAATCTTCTATAATTGGGAGTACATACATATCCATCCAAAACCTTACAACAACATTTCCAAAGAGTAAAAAATACGTTAATAAATTATAAAAGGGATTATAATTTAATATATTTAAGGGTTAATATCATTTATCTCTTCTGAAATTTAGTTTAAATACAGTTTGATTTATCAAATTTCAAATTTATCATAAACCTTTTCTCAGCTTTCAAAAAATTATTATATTTTACTATATTGTTTCATTCACACCTCTTAACAACTCTTAAAAAATACTAGTTGAAAATTTTAAATTTGAGAGACTAAATTATAATTAGTGCAAACTTCAGAAAGTTTAAACGGAATATTATCTATATGCTGGACCTTTTCATTTTTCCAATTTGCACAAAACAAATTTCTTTTACTATTTTTTTTTTTTAAAAAAGGGACAAATTAAGAGACAAGTTTTGTATTGGTCGGGACAGTCGTATATTTCCAAAAGTCTCACGTCTACAAGAAAATAAATGTTTTCGAAAAAAAAAAGATATATCATCTATAGTTTATATATAATTTATTAAATGAGAGGGATAGACAAAGGAATTTGCCAAGGTGGAGACTGGAGAGGGTAAGATCAATACTTCTAGATTCATTAGATTTATTAATTAAATTATTGACATCGAATGTATTAGTATTAGTATTAGTATTATTTATTTTATTTATTTTTGGTAATAGAAATTCATTAAGCGCAAAATAAAAGCATTAGTATTATTTTTTTTTATTTTTTTTGGGTAATAGAAATTCCATTAAGCGCAAAATAAAAGCCAGAATAAGAATTACATAGAAGAGCTTAAACCAGTTTCTTCAGCCCAAAATGCCAGCCAGAATAGCATGAAATTTAAAAACATCAAAACAAAAATCTCTATTATCTTTAAGGGCCAGCTTTGCAGTAATTAAAAGCAACGAATGAATTGGTATTATTTGATTGATTTTTTTTCTAAGATTATAAAATTTTATTAATTAATTAATTACTAATAAACAGACATATTATTATATACTAAAATTTTTGTTAAAACATTTATTAGCTGTAGTATTGTCCAGAAAAGCTAGATGGGGACAGGCTTCTAGTTCTAGACTAGTAGTTGATTCCATAATATCTACGTTTCTGCTTGTTAGGTTTGAAATTTCCTCGAAACTCATATCTTTTGTATCCAAGTTTTTCAGTTATCCTTTTAAACATGACAACCGTACGCATTAGAACTGACGCAGCTGTCAATCTCCTATTGGTATTCACATCCGTTTCACTAAATGGGATCCAACTTTTGGTCAAACGGTCTTGGTCTTGGTCAATCCATAAATTTATTTATTAATAATTACTGTTTTGTTTTTAGAAAGCGATTATTTAATTATTGATGCTTACATCTATATAAATTATTTTTTTGTTAGAAACAAAAAAAGCTTATTTGTAGTGGAGTTATAGATCTAAAAAGTATTTAGCGAGTGAACTAATTTAGGCATTTTTTTAATCCTATAAGAGTCCGCGATGGGAGTTCGTATCGCTAAAATTTCTCTCCCTCGTGCGGTAGGCCTGGCAACGTGTTGTGTTGAACCGTGTTCGTGTTGTGTCAAATTTTGTTCACCCGAACCCAACCCGTTAAGTTTTCGTGTTGAACCGTGTTCGTGTCGTGTTTCCTAGACATGTACTTGAGTGTTTTATTTTTTTATTTAAATTAATATATATTATCAAATGATAAATAATTATCAATTCATATCTGTTAAGCTTAAATACATATTCAAATGATATGTTAAACATTTTAAAAAATATATATTAACATACTAAAATTAAACATAAATAAGAACTATGAATTTAAAATATGTAAAATATTACGAATTAAAATATTAACTATTTATCGTGACAAAAAAACAAAATATGCATTTCAATTATAAATTTAAAAATATTCAAAATATTATAAAACAAACTAAAATTAATTTAAAAATATTCAAAATATTATAAATCAAACTGAAATTATACATCCAATATAAGTAATAAAAAAGATAGAATCTAAAATAAAATAGTAATATATAAATAGATATAAAAATTGTAATTTTCCAATGAAATAAAATATGAATTTTATAGTTTTCTAAAAGTGAAAAAAAGAATAATGTAAAAAGTTAACTATAATGAAACAATTAAATTAATATTTTTTTTATCGTGTCTTATCGTGACCCATCGTGTTAACGTGTTCTAACCCGTTTCAACCCGTTTTCTTATTGTGTCTTATCGTGTGACACTGATATCAACCCGACCCGATATCACAGACCCAAACCCGCAAATTATTGTGTCGTGTTATCGTGTCGTGTAACATTTTGCCGGGTCTAGGTAGCAATAGAGAGGAGCATTTGAGTCCAAATGACTCTACCAAGACTCAAATTTCAACTCCCGTATTTGCAAGTGTAAAAGCTCGGTTGACTCCTACCACTTAACTACACCCTCAAATGCACTTACATCTAGACAATTGGTATCATTCAGCTATCCAAAATATATTAAATACCTTGATATGTCTAATTTTTTAATATAAAATATTATTATTTATATTATTTTATAATTTTGTTCATTATAAAATATATAAAAATATGTATTTATTATTATTATTTTAAATTTTTTATGTACTAATTTAATTTATTTTATAAATTTTGAGCTATACAGATCAATTTAAAAAAATTATTTTTAAATAGTATTTTGATCTAAATTATTACCCTTTTAAATTTCTTCAATCTATCTCGTCTTTATAATTCATTTTTAATAGAAAAATATATATTTCATTACAATTAATTATATCCAAAATGAATTTCTAGTATGTGATGAGACCAAAAGAATTAATTAATATGTGAAAAATACTATTTATTTATTCAAGAAAGCTATAGGAATGTTGGTTAGCTTGAGGTCGGCCGGTTGGAATAAGCAAATTTGAACGCAAAGTTAAAAAAAATAAAGTAGCAGGTAAGGCAGGGCAGGTTTAGTTTGAGAGAATATGAGATTAAGATTGCAGGGGCGGCTAATGGCTATGGAGGGGAGGAGAGGAAGATATTGTTGATGATAGAGAGGTTTAAAGTTAAACCCCCCAAAAGTCTAAGATTGGTTGAAAGTTGCAATCCCGATACCGTGTTTCAAAATCGTGTGAGATTAATCGTATTTCAACAAAGAAAGTCCACAAGAAAGATTTATGAATTTCGCTAGAATTTTGTGGAAAAAGGCGACGAAGCCCAGCACACTAATAATTTTGTGGTCAAAAATATTCCCAAAAAAAAACTATAAACATCTTTTTGGATATTTTGTAAGGTATGATAATTTGGATTTAAAAACTTCTTAGCTAATTAATTTAGTAGAATTATTAATAAAATTGAAAAATTTGGATACTTTAATGAAGAAGTTAACACAGACATTTTTTTATTAAAAATTAGGAGAAAAAAATTTTGTGTACAAATTTTTTACCAAATCTACGAGTACAAACTGAGTCCTAAAATTTTCCATTCACTTCAAATACAAGAATTCTTATTATTTGTTTACTGTTCAAATTTGACAGGTTCGAGAAATCAGTAACCGACAAGAGACTTTTTCATTTTCTCTCGGTCTCTCTCCAAAAAGTAAAAAAATATAGACGGCATAAATGTGACGATTTCAGATTAATTAATCACTCTCTTTCTCTCTCTCTCACCCTCTATTTCCTGTAACTTTCCTCCCTCTTAAATGAATTACTTTCTTTTTCTTCTCCCTTGAATCCGCTTATATATAGAAGATTTCATTCTGGGAAGAAAAGAAAAAAAGAAGAAAAAAAAAATACTCCAAAAACTTTATTGGGGTTTTGGTATTCTTCTTCATCAGCAATGGAGACAAAACGGGTGAATGCTTGTTTGGATCTCAATCTTAATCCCCTCCAAAGAATCGATGAATTAGCTCCGGTGAGTTACTCAATCTCATTATCTGCTACCTCAAATTCATCAATTCCCACTCTTATGTATCAGTATCAGATCATGATATAATTATGCGATTCAAAATTTTAATTTTAGCATATTAGATTTTCTCTATGGGTACATTAATTTGTTGAATACTATTATAATGATTAGTTCTGTACTTTTATTAAAGTGGCCATGGGGGTAGTCGCGTATTGTTTATTTTGTATCATAGTATAAAATTTTGGTAGCTTTATAATTGATCAGAAATACTATATGTTATATAATCAATTTTTTTTTTTTTTATAATTTTGTCTCTTATTTGTCGTATTTAACTAGTCCAGTTAGTTTGATTTTTTTGTTAAACAACTAGTCCAGTTAGTAATATCCACAAGTGAAAACTTCTACATCCTAGCTTCAAGGCAGGCGTTGAAATTTCCTAGATTTAAAAAAAAAAAAAAAATGTTCTTATTTAATGAGTAAATTAATCTTGGCAAGCAGGCAGGTTGTGCTGAAGCATTGGGTGAAGAGTTGAATAGGATAAGCAGGGAGAACAAGAAGCTAGCTGAAAAGTTAACCTCCATGTGCGAGAGTTATAATACTCTGCGAAACCATTTCAGGGAATTGATAAGCAAGAACCCTGATCACCAAATCTCAAGGAAGAGAAAGCCAGACACCGAAGATTATCACAGCGATGCGATTCATTGGTTTAATAATGGAAATGCCGAGTGCAGTTCCAGCGAAGAAGACTCATATAAAAGGCATAAGGAAATTAAAGCAAAGATTTACAGAGTTTGTGTACGGACCGACTCGTCCAATACCAGCCCAGTCAGTTTTCTTTGTCAATATATTATGTCCCTATTAACTACTAGTATAAGAATTTCCATTGTTATATAATTTCTTAATTTGGTATCACTATATTCGTGCACAGGCTGTGAAGGATGGTTATCAATGGAGAAAATATGGACAGAAGGTCACTAGAGACAACCCATCCCCTAGAGCTTACTTTAAGTGCTCCTTTGCACCCACCTGTCCGGTCAAAAAGAAGGTAAATTAAACTTCATTAATTATTATTTTATTTTTTTAACTATTCAGGTTAAGATATATAATGCAATTTTACGAGAATAATAGTAATAAATTGTTTTGGATTTAATACATATTATTGCTAATTTTTAAAAATTAATTTTTATTTCATATATTGGGTGTACTGAATTGTAGTTTAATAATATTTTTTTTAAATATTCTCTTTTAAAAAAGAAGAAGAATAAAAATAAGAAGATTGTAATGTAATGCCACCTAAAAGTTTGAACGAATGCTTAGAAAAACAATAGTTTAGAAAGTTGGGAAAAAATAAAAATAAAATAAAGCTGTTTTCTTTGACCTTAATTAATTATATATATATATATATATATTGTACGTGTTCTCAGGTTCAAAAAAGTGCGGAAGATCCATCTTTGTTGGTGGCTACTTATGAAGGAGAACACAATCATATCCACCCATCCCAAGCCAATATATCGGTAAGTCCGAGTGAAGCTGCAAAACTCGTTGGTTCATCATCGCTACAATTTCCCATTTCAGCAACTTCCAGGACTACTATTAATAGTAGATCCTCAAATGTTTCTACTCTCACACTTAATTTGATCCAACCGGCCTTGGGGGCTTGCAACGCTACTACTACTACTACTAGTAACAACATGAATGCCAAAATGGCCGTCCAAGAAAATATTAATGAAGCGCCGGCTGGATTTATGCAGCAGTTTTTAGTGCAACAAATGGCTTCGTCTTTGACAAAGGATCCCAATTTCACAGAAGCACTTGCTTCTGCAATTTCTGAAAGAATGCTAGACCATTCTCACATGGAAAAGTGGTGAAAATATATATTATATGTGCATATGTTATATATATATCAAGCTTAAATGTTATGTGATTTTTTTGCCTTTTGTTTTTTGGAGGAGATTGTAGAGTGTGTATCAGAGTATGTGTATGTAGCTAGCTAGGGATTTGTAAATGAAAGTTTTAATATATGGCAGAAAAAGAGGTTCTTCTTCTGGATGGTTTTGCTGAAAGTTTAATTAATTAGTTTTGGATGTATAGCAAGCGGTTCCATTCATCTATATATTTTTAAATCTAATTTAGTTATGCATGCAGGATTGTAAATCAAGCAATTAGCATGCACAATCATTCTAGTTTATGTTAAGTACTGTAGCTAGACAACTGATCAATTAGTAGTTTTACATGAATTAAAAAAAAAAAAATCGACAATTAGAATTAAAAAAAACTTTATATATATACCCTTTTATTTGTTTCAAGTAATTTAGTATCCAAGAGTTAAATAACTCATGAAAGATCATGTTCAATTCATCATCATAGTGTAATTAAATTCATCACTAAGGCGTTTGCTTAAGGATAATATTACATGATTTAAGTTTATTGGCTAAAATTATTATTTTATGCTTATCGTATTAATTTCAACATTGTTGTTGCAATCTAAGTCTTTTTTGAAGTTTTTACATGTAAATTGAGTGCATTAAAATGTGCCAATTAATGCATTCAATGACCATTTAATTGATGGTATTTACATATATGAAAATAAGATAATTTATTAGTAAAAAAGTTCACAACATATGCATACACTATAGGAAATTTGGCCTACAGCGAAAACTGCATTTTGTGATTGAAGGCCATTTTTTCATCGCTAAATTCATTCAGTTACGCAAAACACGTCGTAACAGCTCCGTGACAGTAGATGCGTTACTGAAAGTCCCCAGCCACGAAAAAAGTAACGGTTCGTGATTGAAGGCCAATTCCAAAAATTTGAAATTTTCGTGATTGAATGTGTGTCATTCAGTCACGAAAACAGTTGTAACTGAAGCTCAATATTTTCGTTACTGAAACTATTGGTTTTGTGGCTGAAGCATGTCAATCAGTTACGAAAATAGTCGTGTCTATTTCGTGCAGTAGTCACGCCATGGTTGTCGTGACCAATTCGAAGTGTTTTAGTCACGATTTTTATGTCTGTGAATAAATTGTCCTGGAATTAGACACGAAAACATTCGTGGCTAAATGTACATTATAATAGATTGCCTATTTTTTTGTCATGAACTATAAATTTCGTTACTAAAAACGATTCAATTTTTCAGTGTATATTTTATGTTTCGTGGCTATTTATATTAGCCACGGAAGTTATACATAACTGTTGTTCTGGAAACTTTATTAGTCTCATATTAATTAGTTACTCACATGCTGAAATAAAACATATATAAGCTCCAAATCTCGTCCACAACCAACAAACAAATACTAAACGAAATGTAGCTTATCAAAATATTATGCTTTACTTATAATTAACCATCACAAAATATTACTATCCACAAAATATAGCTAAGTGTAAAGTTTCAGCATTGTTGTAACTCAGTGTAGTAGAGGCACTCGGCTGCTAGTACTAATAGCAGTGAAGTAGAGACATGGGTTTGATAGTGCTGAAAGTGGAGATGAAGGTGGTAGTGGTGGTGGTGCTAATAATTAAGTTAGGTGTGATGTCAACCACAAAAGATGGAAGAGTGGGTAGGAGGTTGGTGAATGTAGTCTGTTGCTTCAGCAGCAAAGAAGTAATTTACCAAGTGTCCTCTGTCTCACCCATTTCCTTGATCCGTCTCGAGCTGGGCTATAGCATACTGGTAATACCTCTTCAAATTCACACACAAATCGCATCTTCTCAAAATGCCTCACCAATTCTTCATTTCCCTGATTTTATATATCATTTTGCAATATCAAGTAATTAATAAAACTCACCAACATGACCAATTATAATAAATATAGTTAATAATACCCGGAGTCTAGTTGTAGCTATTTCATGTATCTTGGAGGAGAGGAAATACTTCCATTTCTGACTGTTCTTGGTATTATAGAACTTCCAAGCTACCTCTGGTTTTGTGAAGTTCACAAATGCATAGCCCTTGTTCAATCCACTTTTGCCAGCCAATCTCAAATTAACAAACCCATTAACTATTCATTCATGCTGCCACTAGTAGTATAATCAAACTTACATATATGCATGTAATATTATAAAACCACTATATGAACCTTCCTCACTAAATTATTGTATGACAAATCTCTACAAAGTGTAACATAACATGACTTATCTATAGGCATCTATAAAATCAGAATATGTTTGCTTTTGCAGTAAATGCAGACATTCATATTTACTTACACAACCATAAGAGATGCACTTTCTTTGCGGAGGCAAGGCACCACTTATTTTGTTGTTACCAAGAAACCTAATTATGGAAACGTAAAAGAAAATGCTTCAATATATTGAATACCTGTTGCGAGGCAATTGATACAATGAAATAGATATAATATACTACAGGAATGAGAGTGAACTCATATTGAAAACCCGAAAAACACAAACTTATTTAAACCACATATTTAAACCCAAATATAACTAAAATTTATAGCTCATTCAACTTCTGGTACTCTTGAATGTCGGATGGAAATGAATCAGAAATTTTGTTATTCCTTAGTTCTCTGCACAATGCATAATCAAGTTGTTATTACTGCTTAACATACTAAAGAATGATAAATAACAAAATATATCTATATTCCAGATGGAAAATGTTCAATTTAACCAATAACCATGTTTCTTACAAGACAGACAAATTCTTCATACTCTTTATAAATTCGAGAGAAGAACTCCCGTTAGTTAAATCACTTACACGCCTACAAATATATCAAACATGAGATCATCAGCTATTAAAAATCTACAGAGATTTAAAGAAAGCAACTAATAGACATAGATACTCACAACTCTGACAGCATATAAACATGGACAAAAGGGTCAATCCTTTAAAAGAACAATTTAATTGATACCAAAAAACAGAAGCACTTTCCAAGCCACGCACACTCTTCCAATCGTGAAAACTAAAAATTAACAAGTATTAACCAATAAATGAAAACCCACAAAGAAAAATCACAGAACCCACCACAAAGACAAAGAGGATTTGATTTCATTACCCTTAACTCACTCTTCCCATTGGCTTACCCATGTTCAAATTCAAGCTAAGCGTATTTGATTTAATCATTTGTAGGAAATATAGAAAATGTGTAATGTGTGACATTTGCACGTTAAGCCACAAATCAATCTCACTTGTAAAACCCAAATAGAAAATAGTTTGATAATATAGTAGTTCTGTTTACATAGATAAGGTTTTGAATAACAAAAGAGTAGATCAGTATACAATTCTTCATGCCATGTGAGGGCCAAGAACATGAAAATAATTTGTTTGGGAAAAAATGAAGCAAGACACAATTAAAGAAAGTTAACCCAGAACTCAAACAACCCAAAAAGCATAACCCATCCTTTTATGAGCTCAAAATCCCCCAAAACTGAATCATTCAGCACAAGTTCTATATCACAAAAAAAAAAAAAAAAAAA
>QANX01007473.1:12160-33494 GCA_003254975.1 Ochetophila trinervis
AAAAAAAAAAAAAAAAAAAAAAAAAAACCCTTTCCTATATCAAAATATAGAGAAGACCGAGATGACAAAAAGTGGGTGAGAAATTTTTCCCCCAACATTCATCCATATATATATATATATATAGGTATATATATACTGTATACACACATATACACACACGCAAGTAAAATGCAACCCACGAGCTCTAACTTTTTAACAAAAGGAAAAACTTTGAATTTAAAAATACTTTTAGAAAGAAAAAAAAAATAGAAGCAAATTTGAAGATTTTGATTCAAATCTCAAATGAAAAATCCAGTAGAAACCTCTTAAATGAAACTAAATTAGTAATAAAATATAGGAGATAAACAAAAAGAGAGCTCATAGGAGTAAATTTTGAAGAGGGAGGAAGAGTTTCAAAGGCACCTCAATTGCTTGTCTGTCTAAAGCTTTGAACAATTAAAAGCATTCGAAACAGTAGAGAAAAAGTTATGAACAACCCACCTCTGCATTCAACGCACAAAGCTAGAAGTAGACGGCGGCGGTCTTTCAGCGATGCGGCAGCATTTCGGCGATTCGAAGCAACAACGCTTCCTCTGTTTCACTGGAGATTTTAATTTGGCTAGCCGGGGCAGTGGGTGATTGTGGAAAAGCGGCTACTGTTCGCAACATACACCAAAGGCCACACTAGACCGTTTTAGATGAAGGGCATGAACAAAAATTGTTTTGGTCAAATTCTTTTTAATGGAAAAAAAGAAGAAAAAATTTGTATGTCACCAAAATAATTTTTGTGACTGCATGTATTTCATCAGTTGACAAGTCAAACTCAGAGTATTTAGTCACAAAGATGAAAAATTTGTAACAGTAAGTTTTAAACTTTTAGAGGGAAAATTTTCCTCTAAAAAATGGATCCATTAGTTATGTAAACATGTTACAATTTCAAATTTTGTAACTAAAAATAACATATTATTTAAACAGTTATGAATTTTTTTTTTTAAACTAAAAGAGTATCTTTTGTCACATAATTTATTTTGTAACTTTAATTTTTCATTGTTGTAGGTCAAAATATATATAAAAGGAATGAGTGTAAAAAAGAAATATAAAATAGGAATGGTACATAAAATTATCTCATTTGCATACAAATGATTTAGATAATTACATGTATATATGAATAAATAAATATATATATATATATATATAACATTTAAAATTAGACTATGAAGTGTGATAATCTATATATATATGAAATTAATAAAGATGTGTTAAAGTGAAAAAAGCAAGTGTGGACTGAGACGATTAAAGTCCCAATGCGGACAAGCGTAGCTTTTTCTTATCTCATGACAAATTATTTATGAATACATATATATAAACATATATATATATATATGTGTGTGTGTGTGTAGCACATATGTAAAATTACACTACTAAGTGTTATCATGTATGAAATTTAGATATAATGAAGTACTGAGAAAAGCGAGTGTGGGCTCATGAGATCGATGATCAAAGTCTCATGCGTTCAAGTAAAAGTTGCTCTGGTGTTTCTTCTTTTTTCTCTTTTGTCATTTCAAATATTTTAGATGTGAAATGCAACCCCCTTTATGAGAAATTTAAATAGGATTGTTCTAACATTTTAGTTGAAATCTTAATGCTTTTAAATGTTCCTCTAAAATAAAATGTTAAGGATATCATTAGAAATTGCTGAATGATGTCTAATTTACAAACTATTTTCTTAGGAGTAGCCTCACTAAAAGTAATAAAAAATAATTACATAAATAAAAGAATGATTATTGACTTCTATATAAACACATCATGCATCTAGCTTTGTGTTTATATAGTAGTTATTGATACAAATTGGATAAAGCTTACAGCTTAGAAGAAAACAATGATTGAAAAAGTGGAATTGTGCTGGAATATTAATATTGGTATATTTTTCAATATTGTACCTCCATTTTGGATACTGGACGTCCCTTGCCTTTCTTTATTTCACAATAAAATTTGAAGTAAAGCCGAAAAAATTGACTATTAATAGAAGACCATCTGGCATACTATATATATAAATAAAAAATTCAAATAATAACTAAATTATTTAATTGCCAAAATCTCATAATAGTCTTCTTCAGAACAGAATGGACGCCTTGGCCTTACATTTTGGGAATTAATTTTTTTAACATATGAATATTTTTGTTTACCTTTAGTTTTTTCCCAGTTTAAAAATTTATAAGTTCTATTTAAATATATATATATATATATATATATATATATATATATAAAAGTAAGTTCCTGGAAAGAGAGAAACAAAAAAAGAAAAAACATGATAATAACTGAATCAATTTAATCTGTTAGAGTGACACGTGGCAAAAGACAAGAGGTAGGAACAGGCGATTGAACTGGCCAACGCTCTGTTAGTGGTCTCTGGGATTAGGTGATTGACTTTCAACAACCATTGACGTGCTACTCTCCATTGACTTTTGACTCTTGTGCCGAGCGTTCACCTTTTTATTATTTATTTATTTATTTATTTTGCGTTTTTTGGGAATTATCTTTTGTTCGACTAATTTATAGAAAAGCCCATTCAAATAAAAATTAAAATTTTTCTCTGGATGATTTTTAATACTTTTCTCATTTTATTTGTAATTGTTTCTTTTGAACACTGCGCATTTTAAATAAACAACAAAATTTTCATTTTGACTTTCCTATACAAATTTTTTTTGAGCTACCTCAACTTCAATATTTAGCAAAGTAGTTTAACTTTTTTTTTTTTTGGTTATTATCATGTTAAAACTGTATACGTTAGTCTATACGTGTTATTTTTATATTATGTACATAGTCAAAATTTAAAAACAAAAAAATAACTAAAAAATCAAACATCCAAACTCCATACAGATAAGATATTAAAATCAAACTCAGATTGCTTTCTCAAAATCTTGTAAAAGCATCCTCATCTCATGAAGCCGAGGCGTCCGACTAGGGGGCAAAGTGTTGTTGCAGACATAACAAAACCAAAGTCTATGTTTTTTGTCCCTAAAACATGCTAAATGCATAATTCATATGCCTTATAGGCCAACTTTCACCTACTTTACTAGTCTAACATTAAACCATGCATTTGTGAAAAAAAAAAAAAAAAAATCCAAAATTTCAATGAATGTCGCGGGATATAACTTTTTTTTTTTTTTTTTTATTATGCACGTTGTTGTTCAGAATCCATGAGTTTTTCCTTCTGATTTGTAATATCTGGAATATCCATGATTCACGATCGCATGGTTGGCCGTTCATCATAATCATCAAAATCTATGGCAACAAACTTTGACCAATAACTATAACATACCTCAAATACAGCAACAAAGAACATAGTTAATTTCAAGCTCTTATCAATTTGCACATCAAATCACAAATAGGGTTTCAAGCTCTTATAGCATACTACCAATCATAAATGTGTTGTCTTGAATCGTGTTTGGGTTATGTTATATCGTTTTCATGTCAAATCATTCACACAAACATTATCCGTTAAACTTTAATGTTAGACTGTGTTAATGCCGTGTTGTATTCATGCTAATGTTTACTAGGCATAAATATTTTTTTTTATAATTTAAATTAATAAATATGCAAATAATAAAGTAAGCATTTAAAAAAGATAACATTTACATACTAAAATTCAAAATTTTATAAAATAAACACATATTAAATATCTATTACAGCTAAAGAATATGCACTGCAGAGGTATAATTTTGATTTTTAGGATTATTATTTCATATAAAATTACAAAAATATCTCATACCAACGGGTTTAACAGGTCTAACGGGATTCACTCGTTATAATTCAATTTTTTAAAATGTTTTATCGTATTACAACGGAACTTGTAAATTATAATGTGGCAGGCCTAAAAGATATAAATAATTTGTTAGATCGGGTTAGCTGAGTGATGGACAAAAAAATTCAGCAAAAAAAAAAAGTGTGATGGACAAAAATATTAAGTATTTTCTGAGTTGGGCATATTTCTATATGGAGGCCCAACAAAGAGCAAAGCCCAGCTATTTGTTTATTTATTTTGTGGATAGAGAATAAAAATAAAATATCAAACGTTGGTCTTTTTCCAATTTGGCTTCCCTTGGTTATATAGGTTAACTTATAATAATATTTAGGGAAAAATAAAATAAAATACATATAATATTTTTAAAACTTTTTATTTCATCCTAAATTGCTAAAAAAAAATTATCATGAATTTTTTTATCCTATATATTTTTTATCATGATATTTTTTTATCCTAAATTGCTAACAAAATTATCATGAAAATTTATTTAATCCTATATTTTTTCATCATGAATTTTTATTTATTTTAGGATGAATAAATTTTTTTGGAGGAATAAAAAATAATTTTTTAAAAAATATTTTAAAAAATTGATATAAAAAAAGTTATTAGATTGCATTTAATAGATTCTGTTAAATTTAATTTAATTCGACTAAATTGTAATTTTTACAAAGTAAAAATTATTAAATGTTTAAATTAATTGTAGTGCTTTTTATTTAAAAATAAATAAAAATTATAGAATGTTTTAAAGTACATTAATTGTTTATTGTGGCATAAAATATAAATTAAAAAGTTAATGTAATACACTTGAAATTTAAAAGACTAATGTGATATAAAATGTAAAGTGAAAGCTTAATGTGATACACTTGAATCTTGAAGATTTAATGTGGTATAAAATGTAAATTTGAAGCTTAATATGATACATTTAAAATTTAAAAATTTAATATGCAAGTTTAACAAATTACAAGTACTAAAGTCCATTTATAGCAAGATATATAAATAATTTGTTAGATAGGGTTAGTTGAGTGATGGACAGAAATATTAAGTATTTTCTGAGTTGGGCATATTTCTATATGGAGGCCCGACAAAGAGCAAAGCCCAGCTATTTGTTTATTTATTTTGTGGATAGAAAAAAAATAAGAAAATCAAACGTTGGTCTTTTTCCAATTTAGCTTCCCTTGGTTATATGGATTAACTTATAATAATATTTCTAGTCCTAATAAATATTTAAGGAAAAATAAAATAAAATACAGATATTAAGGCTATGTTTGTTTATAAGATTGGATTGGGCTAATTTTATCTTTTATTTGTTTACTAATTTTATAATTTAGACTGAATTATAATATTTTAACTATAAATTTTATTTTAAATAAAATATAGACTATTTAGCTCTAACAAAAAAATTAAATTATCTCTTAACTATTTTTAAATAATATAGAATTAATATTATTAACAACAATAAACATAAAATTAAATTAAAATATTATCCTATTAAATCCCAACCTATCTTCTACTAATTCAAATTCAAGCTGTCTAGAAGATTTCAAGCACGAGTCCAGTCTGACTATAAATGTTTAGGGTCTCCTCGCATATTATTCCAATCTTTCACTGTCTCTCTCTCTCTCAATAAAATTAGAAAATTAAAATATCCAACTACTTTTTTTT
The DNA here is from genome assembly GCA_003254975.1 of Ochetophila trinervis. Lineage (NCBI taxonomy): Eukaryota > Viridiplantae > Streptophyta > Magnoliopsida > Rosales > Rhamnaceae > Ochetophila > Ochetophila trinervis. Next base: position 17,607 of record QANX01007473.1, read on the forward strand.
TAAATTTGAAAAGTTAGGAAAGAAGAAAAAAAAGCCAAACCAAACTACAAGGTTTAATCACAAGTGTGCCAGTTTGCGATACTCAATTCAACAAATCAAATGCGTTGGACCCATTAAGCACCTAGAACAGGTATCTAGTGCTAAAGTTTCATGGTAAAAATAAAATAAAAGACTATAAACGACATTCTCACGTCATCTTTGGTGATGTAATACATCCTACGTCTTACGTGTGGAGTGTCGTTTTTCAATAATTCCAACATATTGTGGAAAATCCCCATAAACTCTTTTGGCCATCACATGGATTTGATTTCAACATTTTCCTTAACTAGACCCTACTTGGAACTATTTACCCAAAAAGACCCTACTTGGAACTGAGACCAACCCACCAACCCTTTTAAAAAATGAATAAATAAATAAAAATGAAAAAGCAAGATAAACAAATTAAGGATTATATATGCGCAGCCAGTCAGTCACACCAGAACTTGGTCTCCTCATTAATTGAATTCCTATGTAAGTGTATCTTTTATTTGAAACTTCTTTGAACTTGTACGCATGTGTGGCTGCTAAAATACCCAAGTAGCACTAGTGGCTATTATTAGTCATAGAGTGCATGAGATCTATATATAGATAGCTATCTATATTCTTTCACTTTTGTTTAATTAAATAAAAGCTTACCCTTCTCATATCTAGCTTTCCTTCTTGTCATTCTAAACATTCAACATATTCCTTTGGAGCTCTTAACCATGGAAGCCCATAGCTCTGACAAAGAAAAGGTACTTACTTTTTTTTTTTGGTGAACAAAAAGGTACTTACTTAATATATCTCTATCTCTGCTAATTCTTCGTATATTCATTTTCTTCATGCTTTGCTTTCATCATGCACATGTTTACCATCCTGCCTGCAACATATAGAGATAGTGTCATATATATATATATATATTTGTCCAGGATCATCCTATTACCGGTAATAGGTCACTTATAATAGATAGCTCTAAATATTAGCTTGAAATTTCACTTCCAAACATGGATTCTCGATCGGTCATGTTTGAAATTCCACGCACGTAAAACGTTGAACAGTAGATAGTACTAGCTTGATCAATCCTTAATTTCCTTAATATATAATTTGATGATCGGTCAGGTGGAAGCGCTCAAAGAAAAGTTGGAATGTTTGAGGAAAGAGAAGGAGAGTTTAAGATTCATGCTTGAAGTAATTAGTAGAAAATGCAACACAATGGAAGCCCACCTCCAGAAAAGAAAGCTGGAAATCGATTTGAATCAATTAGAAGCAAACAAGAGAGCAAGAACGAGTACTGAGTTTGCTTTAACCACTAATAAATCTCACTCATCGCAATTCTTTGTAAGAACAGACTCTAAAGACAGCACTCTTGTAAGTATAGCTACATATATATATATGGTGTCTGAAAATTTTAAACGTATAATGTCGCTGATAATCTATTTTAACTACGAATAGAAAGCTGACAGCTTCGCCGTTGAATTCCTGTCTGAATATTGCTTTGAATCCTTGTGGTGGATCAATTAGGTTGTGAAAGATGGGTACCGATGGAGGAAATATGGACAGAAGGTTACCAAGGACAATCCATCCCCTCGAGCTTATTTTAGGTGTTCCATGGCTCCTCGGTGTCCAGTCAAAAAGAAGGTATTCTATTCAATTCAATAGACGTTCAAAGAATACAAATTAAGTAATTTTTATATACTCACATAAATAAATGTTACAGTGGACTTGCACGTCCATGGTATTGTGGAAGTGCAAGCCTTATTACCGGTAATAGCATCCATACAATTGTCGAGTACTAGCATGGTAAAATTTTTGGTATAATCTATTAAATCCAACATTTGATTTATGGAATTTAGGTACAAAGAAGTATGGCCGATAAGACCGTCCTTATTGCAACTTATGAAGGAGAGCACAACCACGAGCCTTATGATTCACATGCCCATTTTTCATCTTCACCGTACAGGGTCGCCAAAGGAACAGAGGACAAGATCAGTTTTCTTCCTGAACCCACCACACCTACTTTTATTCCTTCTCCACAACCTATAACCCTGGATCTTACTCCTTCTGGATCCAACAATCAAGAAAATAGTTCAGCAGGACTCGATCGAAATTCTGTGAGCGACAGGGGTCTCAACAGCAAATACAGCAAAAATATTGAAGATTATGTTGCTTCTTTAACTAAAGATCAAAATTTCACTGTAGCTTTAGCTGATGCTGTGGCACGTTGCATTACAAACCGGCCTAACCTTAATGTTTGATAAATGAATAGCGATTTTATTTTAATTATGTGTGTATCTCTCTTTATCTCAGAAATGAATAGTGATTTTTATATACGTGTGAATATATATATATATTATTTTTTAATTAAGGTAATGATAATTTTAATCAATTTACAGCTAATGGATTTTCTTTTTGGTTTTGGTTGAGAAAGTTTTTATAGCTTTTTAGATTCTTCTCTTTACTTTCTCCTTAATTTCGTGCTTGTTTCCTACGAAAATGAGAAAGTAATTTTCTGACTTAATTAGGAGGGATGTTGGTTAAAGATAGTAAACCATATTCATCGGTGAGAGAAAACAAAGAAAAAGTACTTTTTTTTTTTTTTTTTGGACTGGCATGGAAGTGGTTGGTGCTGTAATGTCATGAAAAGTGGTAAAAGAGTTCATAATTAAATATTATATGTATGATTAATATGTCATTCTTCTTGATGTTAAGGATACCTAACTTTGCATTTAAGTGTATTAATCTCCCAGATCGAACTTCAACGGTATGGCTATTGGACCTCGATAACCAACTTTATGTGATGAGTATCAAATTGCTTCCATCACTAATTAGACAAATTTGATAGAGAAGCTAGCTAGCTTACGTTTTCGAGGTTCTAGGATAAAAAATAACAACAAAAAGGAAAAAATAAATAAAATAAAATTCTATGCTAAAAGAAATATAGGATTTCAATCAAACTTTATTTCAGTTCGATCAATTCCATGATCTTCAGTCAAGAAATGGACTTTAGAAAAGGGTGCTTGGAAAGTTGACCAGGGCCTCAACCTCAGGAATATTCCAGTTTTGATCAGTATCAGAATATGGACTATAACAAAGAAAATTAGCCAGATCCAATTTTACCCTAAAAGAGAAATATTTTCAGCCTTGTGATCAGCGTTATGGTGAGGAAATAGTATTTGCCTATAAAGGAAGATTATATATGTTCTATTGTGATAGTCAGGTTGTGCTTCAGTTAGGATCCAATTTATTTTGGAAATAATCAATCTGATCTAATTAGTGATCGGTTTTATTTTTTTCAATCCGATCTATACACTAGATCCAATCCAATCTAATTACTAATTAAATTTGATCGGTTTGATTAATCGGTTTAGCTTCAACTTTTATTTAATTTTTTTAGACTTTTTAAAATTTAATTTTTGAGCCTTTTTTACTTTGAATATTTGACATTTGAGCTTTTTTTTGTTGTACTTAAATTTTGTTTAAAAAATTATGTTTTTTTTTTTCAAAACCTAACACATAAATTATTAAAAAAATAATATGACAAATAAACATATTAAACTAAAACAAAACAAAACAAAACAAAATTACTACACTAATACAATAATTCAGTAATTCAACTCCAAATTTAAGCTAATATAACAAAGCCTGCGTACTAATTATATTAAACTAATTGTCATATGTTTTGTAAAAATAAAAAAAGTAGTCGATTCCGATTGGATCGGTTTAGTCGGTTTTTAACACCCCGAACCAATTGAACCAAACTTTGGGTTTTGATTTTTCAAAACCGATCAAAACATGTTGGATTGGATTGGATTGGATCAGTTGTTTTAATCAGTTAGTCGATTTTTTTGCACACCCCTAGTGATAGCTCAGTTAGCAAAGACCACTAGTGTTAATCTTCAAAGCTTGAGTTTAAAGGCTTGGTGATGCAATCTTCCTCCTCAATTTTACAAAAATAAAAATATTTATATGATAGTTATATACACCCCTATCTAATTGTGATTTTTTTTTTCTATGCCTAGCTATATTTAGACATGGCAATGAGCTATGTTGAAACGGATTTATATTGTGTTGTATCATGTTCATGTTATAAATATTTCAATCAAAATCTAACCTATTACATTTACGGGTTAAGATATTTATGAAAATCAAAACTTTTTAATTAAGATAAAGTGTTACCAGTTAAAAACCCATTAATAAAAAATATAATTAATTTTTTTTGAAACTATATAATTAAATTTCATAATAAAGTATATTTAAAAGAATATTCATAATTAGAAAAAAAACAAAAAAAGATAAAAAAAAAAAAAAACACAAATCTAATACACATGTTCTCCCTTCTTCTGATAAATTAAAAATTAAAAAATAATTGTTGGAAATCTTATAACAATAATAGAAAAACATATAATAAATAATTTATATATTTTTCTTTTCCATTCTAAAACTTTTCATAGATTTGTAGTAAAAAATACAATTATTTTTTTTCTTAATAAATAATAGAACTACCAAAATTACCTTTTCTAAACGGATGAAATAAATTTTAACAGATAATGTAACATGTTTTGATAGATTAATCTGTTATAAATCCGGCATGGTACAGCTAGACCTTAATACTCATAATTTTGTACAGATTTGCGCTGCTTTAAATTGAGAACAGAGGATTATTTTAATACCAGTTTTTGCATTCAGAGCTTGAAAATTATTCTAAAACATTATAACAATACATCATATTGACTAATAAGTGACTTTCTTTTATTGGTAATAACTACTAAATGACTTTTTGTATATATAAATTGCTTGCAATTTTCATTCACTGATTTAGCTTCACCATTAAAGGATATAAAACTGAATTCTATATAGGGTCGACTAATGAAATGATTACTGAAATGGTACAGTTGAAATGAGGGTCATCTTATACGATGAGGACTCTACATTAATAATTTGATTATGAGCACGTAGAAAAAGTGATCGACTAAAGGATATGTGAAAATTTCAGCCATTTATTAGAAAACATGACAAAGAACAAACATGAAAAAGAGATATCACTTTTTTTTTTGTCAATGAGAAGAGATATCACTTGGTGAGTGCATTGGATAAAATATATTATGACAGTTCACAGAAAAGGAAAATGTATATTTTGAGTATATATCTACGTATTATTTATTCTACATGGGATTCACGTTCACTCAAATGGACGCTCAGTGAAACAAAACCAAGAGGTCTAGGAAACCTCTTGGATTTAATTTATCTAGAGGTCAGAATGTTTGTAATACCCCAAAATCCAAAATATTTGTTGTAAATTAAGTCTTTTAAAAGTTTTAAGGTTCAAATTTCAAAATTTTATCTATGGAACACTGAATTTGAAATTACAGATCCATTTTGGATATAATTTAATTTCTCCTCACTAACTTCATAAGATTAATATATATAATCATTTACATTCCTAAATCTCAAAAGATATACAGATTACAGAAGAAATAATATAACTATATAACTAAAAACAAATTAAAAATATAGAAAACAAAAACAAAAACTAACTATGACAGATATTTATGCAACAAAAGGTATATCATACAAGAGGCTTCTCATTTATCCAACGAGGCACCACAAATCTTGCATCCCTGGTATAAAAACAGTGAACCATATTAGAGAGAGCAAATATATAAATAATCTAAAGTCTCAAAGATGCAATATGAAAAAAAATTCAAAGGGATATTAATAGGCTTACTGCTTGAAGTGGATCTTCTATTCATCTGTGCGTGATCATCATAGAATTAACTGCTATTTAAAACTGTTACCGAAAGAAAAGAAAAAAAAAAAAAATCTCATGTCATCAGCATCAGCGGTGCCATTCGTAAGAGTTCTCCTTGCTTCTTAGATGCTTCATCTCAATAAAGCAAATAATTTAATCGGCCAGAGAACTACTTGTGTCGCTCAGAATGAAAATGGTGAAGTATCATTTGATGTTCCCACTCTTGACAGGAGTTTGTACCAAGAGTCGAGGCTGTTTTGTGGGGGTAGACAACTTCATCTTCTCTTGTTCAGCAGCTTCCTTCTGGGCTTTCTTCCTTTCAAATTCAATCTGCTTGCAGTTTTCATCATGTGCCCGAACAAACATCCTCACAAAGTTGAGCAAAGTGGATACAACTGCAGGACAAATCCCCAAAAAAGTAAAAGACAAGATATAATAATACAAAATTAGAGAATAAGGCACTTGTAGTTTCGTTAATGCTAATGGAAAGCAGTCAAAAGAGTTAATGCTAGCAGTTAGTGGTCCCTCCATTCAAAAGGTTGCGATAAATACTTTAAGCCATATAACAAACTGACATGCATTTAGCTGTTAACCTACAGAGCATTTCAAAAAACACATATAAGTTAAAGATTCTGTTCGTTTCAATAGATAAACATAAAAAAGCCAGCAGGAAAGGCCAAGCTTTAACAAATAGGCAAAGGTATGGGCATTAATAATCCCGTTACCTCATTCAGGATGATCTATGAAGGATATCTAATTGTCAGTTAGTCACATTTAATCCAGAATATCAACTAATGACATTCTGAAAGCACTCCAGATGCTTATTTCAATCGAATTGGTTCATTTCATCATTTTGAATGAAGAACAGAAACAGACCATCAAAAATAGAAAGAGCAGAGCAAAGTCTCTGTCTTATGTCTTGCATGTAGTCAAAGGATCAATTATCAATCTGTTAACATTTCCATTATGCAGGAATGTCTAATAGCCAAGAAAAGGATAATCATATCTGAATGTGCTAAAACTATATAAACCTTGCTCAAATGGACAACGAGCTGGATCTTCACCAAAATATAGAGCCAATGCATCTGCATTTCTACCCTGTAAACAATCAAATTCCAAGGAAAAAAAAATGTCAGTCCAATATTGCTAGCATTTTATGTGGCAGGAACACCAGAGTCGAAACACAACTTCCAAATAAATTTGATACTTACCACATTAGAATAAAGTGAAGCCAAAGACCTGACTTCAGCTTCAGCGTGACTAAGGAACTCCTTCAAAATCTGAATATTTCTCAATCATCAGTAATTTAAATAACTAAAAGATAGAAACCATATATAACCCGAAACAATTTAAGATCTTGAATAACAAATTAAAAATCTCTGAGGCAGATCTTAAACGTTACAGTTGACAACCAAAATGCTTGTTGTTGGAAAGAAACTTTAGTGGCTACCACCATGCATAGTCATTCTCCCTGCATATGACTATGGTCTACCCAAAATATAATGTATAATTGCGAGTCGTAATTAAATCTTGATGAGCTCTAATCCATAATCAGTAGTTTCTTGTGATTACAATATGGAACTAATTTAAGGGGTGCTTTCTTTTTATTTTTGTTTTTATCTTTTTCTAAATTTTTAGTTTTTTAATATTTACTTTTAATTTATTCCTTATCTTTTTCCCCTTAAGAAGAGACTATATCTCATGCGGACGTCCATATCATGTTAAGTTGCAGACCACTATTTGAATCGCTTATATAGCTTTTCAAAGAGTTCTTTTGGAAAACAAAAAAACACCACATACACACGCACATGATCCGCCAGCATGATCAAGTCCCAAAGTCCTGTTCTTTCCTAGGTTCCTCCGACCTTCCCTTCCTCATGGCTCTCCCTCTCTCTCTCTCATAGTTCACAATCAGAAACAGAAACAGAGCTTAGTAGCAGAACAAAAAGACAGAGAGAGAGAGCTATGAAAGCTCCAAATCACTGGAATTCTAACTCATGGGGAATAATAGTGGTTTTTTTTAATCTCTCGTTGTTTTGTCATAAGAATTCAATCACTGAGTTGGAAGAATGATAAACAGAGGTTACTAGAAGAACAGCAATGGCATGGCAGGAGAAAGAGAGCTAAGAAGAGAGAATGTGATAAGTTGGTACCACATTCGGAGGAAAGAAAATCCTTTTAAGCTTATCTGCATTCCTCAATGTAAGTAGTAGATGGATTTTAGAGTACCTTGCAAAAAGTTTCAGAAACAAAACCGTCATTTTCTGAAGCAGACAACTCTTGGACAACCTTCTCTAGTCCTTTACTAATGGCTTGCATTTCCTCTGCCAAATATTTCAATTGGATCTGCAACACAAAAATAAATAAATAAATAAATAAAAATGTTTGCTTTGAGCCAAAGGAAGAAAAAGAAATAAATTGGTAAAAGACAAGAGAATACCTTTGTTGAAGCCTCCAAACTCACAAGGTCCTTTGGAAAATCAAGAAGATCCGGCAGCTTTTCAGCAAGCACCTACAGCCAAACAGAAAAATTATCACCAAAAGTTTGTATATGGATATGGAAATTTTAAAGATGATAACATAAACAAAGCTTAAAAGAAGAAAACTTTTCTACCTTACAAAGATAATGCATGAGAGTCATCTTGTTGTTTCGGGCTCGTGTATCGGTCAGTTTAAGGAGACTGTCTAATCGAAAACCAATTGCAGAACCTACAGCAGTACTATTATAAGCTAAATTCCCAACCAATAAAAACAAAAAAAACAAGAAGAACAAGATGTTGGAACTTAGAAAATGAGAAAAATCCATATTATGCTGATAAAAAGTTACAAGATAATACTTTTCTTTGACCAAACTAACACTTTTCTTCTAGTTACTGCATTTACTATCTTATAGTGCACAAATACAAAACAGTACCATATAATATCACACTCACCTCTAGCAGTTCCATGGTTCAAGGCATTACCCAGGGAAAGAATCGTCTGCATTATTCTTTTCAACTTCACTGAGTTTCTGATCTGATAAGCACAGTTTAATGAAGTTGTATAATTGATGGAAATGTTCAATTAAAACACCTTCAGAAAAATATATTTAAAACTATAAAGATAAAGATGCTTGCCTCATCAGCTACAGAGTTGACAATATTCAAATTATTTCTAAGGTCAGAAACCTAAAAAAAAAAAAAACGTAAGACAAGAACGAATACAATGGAGAAAACCTGAAAGCAAAAAGATTAAAGAGATTTTTTCTGACCTGGGTACGGAATTGTATTTTGAACGAGAATACTCTTAATTTGGATTCCACCCGTGGAACTTTCATTAATTCTAAGAAGAACTGTCAGAAATATGCAAAAAGCCATCAATCAAAACTTTAATTCAAAGAGAAAGAACTAAGATAGTTGGGTTCAATTACAGCCATCCATAATATAATCCACAATTTTTACATTGAATTTTAACAGTTACATTGTTCCACTAGCCAAGAAGCCTTTAGAATAACTTCAGAGAGAAAATTAAAATGAAAGGTTAAACCCACTAACCTGTTCACATTTTCCCAAGTTTTCCTTGTCTCCACTGTAATTCTGTGTATACATAAAGCATGATTATAGCTCAAAAGAAACAGGAGAAACATTGAAAATTAAATAGGAAAAATAAATTATCTGGAACTTATTGAGACGCATTATAAAATGGGAACTCAAAAGAATACAGCTGAAATAGAAGAGTAATACCTTAAGTAATTCCATCTCTTCTTTTATAGGACAGAATTTTATGAGGTTCTCAATTTGATCAACATCTAAAGTTGAATCGTCCAAGGCGAGAGCTGCACTCTGAAAGAAGAAACATAAGTTTAGGACAAGTAATCAATAAAATTGCTTAAGGCTGCAATAATTTAAAAGAACATAACAATCCCTAAATCCCAAAAAGAAGATGCCCTAATGGTTAAAAATCATCTTGCAAACAAATGGCATTGGGTTTATCTTACCATTAAATCAGGTAGAGGGATTTTCACTTTAGAAAGCATGATTTCACAATTATATGCCCGCCTTAGCTCGATCTGCAATAAACCAGTAAAATTTTCATCAAGAAGCAAACAGACACCTTGTATTCCATTGATCTTCTTTTCATGCCAATGCCCATCCCAAAATACAATTAACAATAAAAGAAGTCAAAATAGGGCCTTGCAAGTGAAACCTGCAGTGGGGTAATTATCTAGCTTGTATACTTTATGGAGTAGCAGTAAAAACTAGGTAAAGCCAGTTTGCTTCACAGGTCAGGACAAATTTCTCAAGCTACAAAAGAAAAGTAAAAGCAGTGTCAAGTTGCAATCTTCGTTACCAGCTGAACTTTTTCGGTTTTGGGTCCTGAGGACCGGCGATTTGATTTTCCACCTGCACTTCCAATCTCAGAATTTGGTCCAGCCGCAGAGAAAAGACTCTCAAGTTCTGACATGTCAAACTCTGGAGCCCTAAGTCAAACAAAACAGAATCAGAACAGAGAAATGCCTTCCAAACCATATTATATAAACTGAATTTTTTTCAACAAGTGAGGCATACTTGGAAGCTTCATCAGTTTTTTGTGTCTCAGCCCATAAGCTTCCTTGCATGGCCCTTGTTAATTTCAACCAATGATATGGTTTCAAATTAGACTTTTTAGATTGAACCAGGTTTCTAGGACCTGCACGTGATAGGCCTCGACCCTTTGCACCAAGGAGAGCACTAGAAGGTGGTCCAGGAACTGATGGTGGTCCAGGAACTGAAGAAACATTGCCAATACCAACTCCAGACTGATTAGAGGAGGCACTACCAGCTTTCAACACTCCATTGATAAGAGGAGCAGGAGGTGGTGCTGGTGGACCATTTGCAAATTTCTGAGACAAAGAATCCTTTGATGCAAAAGGAGGAGGAGGTGGTGGTGGTGCTGAAGACGTTACCATGGAACTTGGGCCTGATGTAGGACGCATAGGAGGTGGAGGTGGTGGCAGTGCTGAAGACGTTACCATGGGACTTGGGCCGGATGTAGGACGCATAGGAGGTGGAGGTGGTGGCGGTGGTGGAGGTGGTGGCGGTGCTGAAGACGTTACCATGGGACTTAGGCCGGATGTAGGACGCATAGGAGGTGGAGGTGGTCCTGAAGACGTTACCATGGGACTTGGGCCGGATGTAGGACACAGAGGAGGTGGAGGCGGAGGCGGTGCTGAAGACGTTAACATGGTGCTTGGATGCATAGGAGGTGGAGGTGGTGATGCTGCTGAAGATGTTACCACAGAACTTGAGACTGTCCAAGGATGCATGGGAGGTGGAGGTGGTGGTGGAGGAGGTGGCCCAGATTTTACTTTTGAGCTCTTAGGCAGCAAAACAATATGGGGAGATGCAACTAAACTAGGAGGCGGAGGGGGAGGGGGAATTGAAAAGGAGCTCTTCACAGAGAATGATGAAGGTGTTCCTGAAAAAGGGAGAGGGGGCGGCAAAGGCGGAGGCAGACGCATAGGGGAAGGGGGAGGGGAAGTTGAAAATGAGTTTTTAATAGCTGACAACGAAGATGTTTGAAGTAAAGAAGGGGGAGGGGGAGTTGAAATTATGTTCGTGACAGAGGAATTTGGAGATGCTTCTGTATATGAAGGGGGTAAAGTTGGAGGAGACGAAATTAGAGATGAGCCCTTTATAGGAACAGAAACCAATGCCCCTGACAAAGGAGGTGGAGTGGGGGAAGGAGGAATTGATTCTGACTGACATCTGCTCTGCAACGAGGTTTCAGGATGATGACTAGCGTTTGCAGTTGGTTGTGTTGATGATGGTGATGGTGGCAGAGGAGGAAAAGGCGGAGGACTTGCAAATATCTTTCTTGTTGTAGGAGCATCTGTTGAGGAAGGCAATGACGGTGGGACTGGTATACCCATATTTCCAGGCTGCATGGATTTAGGTGGAGTTAAATTAGGAGCTGAAGTAGTATGAGAAGGTGGTGATACAATCAGAGGATGCATGGATTCTTCTTCCCTATTAGATACAGCATGATCATGCAGTAAAGCAGTAATGCCAAGGGCTGAAGGTGCACTATGGTATCTTGATATGGACACAGGTGACCCCTGCACGGAATTACTATATGAAACTGGAGCAGATAAAGGAGCTTTAGGCACTCTCTGAGTGATGATCTTAGATTGGGTAGACAGTTGGAAAGCAATCTGGAAGTCCTGGGGCTCGATTATCTTTCTAATTGCCTTTGTATCCTGCATTATTTGAGATTCAGTTTTCTTCCCAGTTTCCTGGGGTCCAATCTTCTTCCAAATTGAATTGGTATCCTGCCTTACTTGGGGTTCAATCTTCATAATCATTGAGCTTGCATCAGGCAGTTCCTGGGGTTCAATCTCCTTTCCAATTGAGTTTTTGTCCTGCCTTCGTTGGGTTTCAATCTTCACTCTAACTGAGCTTGCATCCTGCAGTTCCTGGGGTTTAATCATCTTTCCAACTGGATTTGTATCATTCCTTCCTTGGGGTTCAATCTTCTTTCCAGTTGAATATCTATCCTGCCTTCCTTTGGGTTCAATTTTCTTTCCAATTGAATATGTATCCTGCCTCCCTAGGTGTTCAACTTTCATTCTACTTGAGCTTTCATCGCACAGCTCTTGCGGTTCAATCTTCTCTCCAATTGAATTTCTATCATGCCTTCCTTGGGGTTCAACCGTCTGTCCAATCGAATATGTATCCTGCCATCCTTGGGATCCAATTTTCATTCTAATTGAGCTTTCATCCTGTAGTTCGTGCGGTTCAATCTTCTTTCCAATTGAATTTGTAACCTGCCTTCCTTGGCGTTCAGTCTTCATCCTAATTGAGATTTTTGCATCCCGCAGTTCTTGGGGTTCAATCTTCTTTTTAATTAAATTTAAATCTATAGATGGTTTAAAAGAGGACATAGAAAGTTCTTGAACCATGGATTTAGGACCCATGATGTTATTTCCTGACGCCTCAAAATCTATTTTATTTTCAGGAGTTGATTCCAGAAACAAGCTGCCAGATTCTGCAGTTTGGGCGGATAGAGTGTCCAACTTTCCTTGAATGACATCTGAACCAGCGATTTGCTGGAGTACATTTAGTGCTAAATCTGTCTTTGGATCTAGCCAATCCACATTGTTAAAAATCTCCTGAACTCTAGCAAATGCTTCCACAGGAAGACCTTCTTTCTCCTCTAAGCCAGGCAAATCAATTGAAATTAGAGAAGTACCAGCATCCATCTCCGAAAAAAGAACCTTCATTCAGATGCATAAAAATCAGTTGCCTCTATATTTTGAATTTGCTAAAGCTCTAAATAAAACCAAGAATAAAGCAAGAAAGATAAATACCTCTATTCTAAAATCCTTGGGAAATTGATCCCTAGCATTCCATAAGATGTCAATTTCATCACGGTTGAGCATCAAAATGTTTGATCTTATAAAGGCTGTATTGAACATGACCCGAAACATCATCTGTTCACGTTCCAAATCACTATCCAAAGTTATACACTCAAGAACAACATCACCTTGTGTATGGCAGTGGATATCAATTTTCACTAGTTCACAATCTGCCTGCAACAAGAAATGAAGAATTAATCTAAAATCAAAATGAGAAGTTGGTATAAGAAAATTAAAAAATAAAAATAAAAAACTAATGCCGTGTTTCCTTCTATGAATGCATAAGCAGTGCATCAACATCTAGAAACATGAAATGCAACTATCTTGCTCCATTGACCAAAGTGGGGGCATAATGGCACTGATCAAAAAACCTTCCTGATGTGGTTGATAACAAACAAGCTACTCAAGGTCTTGTTTCCAGTTTTTAATGAGATTTTGCATTGACAGAGTTTCGAGGTCATTGCCGCAACTAAAGATCCATCAATCACACCTAAAACCAACATCCATGATAAGCTTATCTAACACAGCAGAGATTCTAAAACTTTTCCACATATATGTACTATATGTGTATATATAATCATGCAGGGACCCATATTTCAGGGTTTTCTTAAACTTGCAACTATACTTAGTCCCCCTAAATACAAACGAAAATATTATGGATATTTACAAATTAACAGGGCAAAGTATAAAGCAACACCATACGTTAATGATAAGTTAAAAATGCAAATGAAAGAAAAAGAGTAAAAAATACTTTAAACCACCTGGTTGTACTGCCGAACAAGTTTACTCCTCTTTGGAGTGGAGAACAAAACTTTAGGAGTCCGATCAGCAGCCATAAAAGGGTCCTGGCCATATATCCTAAATATTGGACGACAGCCTCCCTCTCCATCCAAATTAGGAATGAACCTCAGAATGATACAGTCCAGTGTAAGTGCCCTATCCAGTGGAGGCCATTCTGAGCGCACATTTCTTCTTGATACATACTGGAGATACCTCAGCTGTGAAGGAAGTGGATTCAGAGGTGACATCAACTGCAAAAGTTCCCGAGGTGCTTGCTTGTAAATCATGTCCAATGTCTTCTGCTCCCCTGTAAACTGCTTCCTATAAATCAAGAGTGCAGCCAACATGAAGGCCAAAACTGGCCACCCTCCTCGTTCACAATGCATCAAGAGCACATTTTGCTGTCCAAGTGAAAGCCAGCTTTCACTTGATCTAAGGAAGTGGTGGATCATCTCCATTGTAAGCAATGGACAACCTTCATAATGTCGAGGATAATCCATTACTGTCATATCGTACTCGGATAGTATGTTAGAAATCTGGCTTTGGCTTTCTCCCTCCCGGAAATTGAATACCATGAATGAGGCATCTGGAAAGTGCTCACGAAGATGACCAACTATGCCTCCAATATAGATTTTATATTCATCTTCTTCCCAAACATCCGTAGTAAAGCAGCAATCAAAGACTGCATTTGGAAGCGTAAAAGTTTCAACCGCATGAATAAGGGTATAAGACATAATTTCTTTACATGCTTAAGACGTACAAGAAAAATGCGTATGCAGCGCAGAAGGTGTTTTCTTGCAAAACATTAATGATAATTCAAGAAATAGAAAACCATAAATATGAATATCACTGTGAGCCAACCAAATTTTGCAATGTGCCTTCTGTCACTTCCATTGCTGCAGACTCTTTTCTAATATTAAATATGCGATTATGCGTGCACTAGCAATTAAATAAAACCTTAAACAACAGTAAAATGCGACAGACCACTACCTATTTGAGAAATTGCAAACGTGAAAATCAATTACTTGAGATAAAATTGGATGAAAGAAAACCCACATTACCATCTAATCCTCAAAATAACCAAATCTCCATAGAATTTAAAGCAACAAAAGCATTACCATAAACCCTTTCAGAGATCTCCAGAAGCCCATCTGGCGGCTTCCGATAAAAGAACTTCCTGAACAACGCCATTGCCTTTCAAGATCCAAATATACCATCCACAGATAGCCTATAAATGCTCCAACACAATCCACATTGCACAACAGCTGAAGCCCATCAATACCCAAATACCCAGATCACAAAAATTCCCAGACAAGATAAATAACGACAACGGTCATGATGATACACACAGGGGAGTGTATATTCAGGAACCAGAGGGTATAGATTTTGCTGGGTCTTGAAGGCATACTTTCTGGGTAACCGCTATTGCTTTCTTGACATTCACACTTGGTGTGTAGAAAGAGAAACTTAGCTTTCAATCAAGAGAACGTTGAGCTCTAGAGAGAGAGGAGTGTGTTTGTGTGGTCTGTGTTGGGATGTAGAGAGAGAAATTGGGTGGAGGAATTTTCCCTTGTTTTCCAACGTTGGATTATTTATGGAGAGATGAGAATAAGGGATCGCAATAAGGATCTCAGGTTTGTCTCTGTCTCTGTCTCTGTCGCTCTCTGTCTCTGTCTTTGGCTTATAAACTGATAGATAATGGATGGAAAATCGATAATGATGCGTGTTTTCGATTTGATACTTCCCTTTCCTCTCTATATATTTCTCGCTCGCTTTTTCTTTTTTCTTTTTTTTTTTCCTTTTTCTTTACCAAATAAAACGAACAACAATATTGGGTTGGATCTATTACAAGTTGCCGCACGTGTGTGTGTGCATGTTCGAATTAAAGAAAAACATGTCCACCGTGATTATGTACACAACCACATTAATATTATTAAGCTTTATGAAAATAAATCCCACAGTAAAA
>QANX01007474.1:1856-34254 GCA_003254975.1 Ochetophila trinervis
TTTTGTTTTTTTTTTTTTTTTTTTTTTTAGCTTTTGATACAATTAAAAATAAAAAAAAACTAATTTTAAAAATAACTTGTTATGCACGTGACTTCTAAGTTGACATAATTTATCAATTTTAACTAAATTGGACAAAAATATAATATTTTTCAAATTACAGAATAAAATTTTTATAAATTAATCATAAAGTCCTCTGTATGAACAAATTTAATTTTAAAAAATACTACATTTACACTTTATTTTGACCTCCGCAGCAAAAACTATAGTGGCATTGCTACCTCTCCCATAGAGGAGAAAGCAAAGGTTCAAGTAATCCAACTGATATATATATACTTATAGGGCAAATTTTTGCATATTATACTAGGCTAGTGACTCCAAAAGATCCAAAAATGAAGAAATTTCGTTAAAAGAATACCCAATAGACCAGCTTTACCGGAAGTAAACAAGAAACCAAATATTTTCAAGTTATTTATATACATCATATATAATTGATCAACCCAAATATGTGAAAATATATATATACTCTTTAAAACAAATAATGTGGTAACTAAAAGAATGTCAACAGAAAAGTTATTTTGGTCTAGTAGTAATTTTATAGAACTCAGCAACGACCTAGCTTTTCAACAAGCCGGTTCTCGATTTCCATCCTCTTCTTCATCAACAAGCCATACTTGGAAACCAGTTGCTGGTCCCCAGCTTTAGCAGCAAGTTTGCAGCCTAGCGATGTGTTCTCCAGCTTGTCCTTATACATCCCTGATATGGGTACAAATGTACCATTTTTGCTGCATAACCAGCCATGAGCAGCCCTCAATGCAGCTCCTAGTGATGCTGAATCTGTTATTGAATGCATAAAAATCACTAAATTAACTAAATATTATATATATATATATATATAATAAAAACCTTCAAAGTTTTCAAACTGTAATAAATGAAGGAAATTTATATGAAATAAGAGCATTAAGGAATGATTTATGAAGTTTAAGAAGTAAAGGTTGCTGCACATTGAATTCACTGAAGCCAAGGCAAATGAAGTTTATCCATTGAAATAAGGCCCTTGTTTTACGTCTTTTCAGTTTGTATGTAAAGATTATTTATACTTGATTGAAGCTGGAAATGACACTAGCCACATTTATTATTCCATACCTGGTCTTTGAACAGTGTAGATATCACAGCCAAAAATGGAAGCAATTGAGCTGAGGATCCTTTGGTTTGTTGATGCACCGCCTGTGGCTATAATTCGTTTTGGAGAAGGCATCCCAAATCTTTCAGCATGAGCCCGCATTGACAGAAACTGACCCTCTATTAATGCCCTGACCTGCATAATAGTTGAATATGCCTTGAGAATTCATGTAGGACAACATAATGCCCGAGTGACCAGTTGCTATTCCAGAGTACATACCTCAGAAGGAGGATCAAACTCCAAAACTTCACGTTCACTTAAACCATCCACATTGTCACCAGTGAAATTTTCAAGAATGTAGTGATGGAAACCAACTGGACACAGAAGCAAATGTAAGCAGTCAGATATCATACTTTGAAGGGGAAGTAAGGATTTTAATACAGATTGGCTTAACTTGGAATTCACTGATATAATTGCAATATCTATCAGATTATTTACTTTTATTTTAGCCTACTTAGCATTAGATTCATTGGATAAAAGAAAACAACAAAACGATAACAGTGACACTAGAGGCATGGATCACTATTCTGGCAGAAACCACTTCATGATGGGGCTCACACGAACAACAAAAAAACAAGGCACTTTAACAGAAGCCACTTAAATAAGATGCCTGAATCAGTAAATCATTCTGATGATGGGGAAATTAAAGTAAACGCCAAAGTCCAACCTGGTAGAGGTGGAAGAATTTCATGATCCTTGTAGTAAAAACCAATCTTTCCACCTATTGCAGAATTCACCATCAGAAAGCAGAGAACAGATAACTATAGTTTCAGGGAAATTTGATAAGAGAATGCATCTACAGACCATTTAGGGGTGGTGTTTGCTGCAGGAACATATTGAACTTATCCCAAGACTTCTCCGCATAGCGGTTACGCACATCTGGAAATGAGGTGGAGGTTATATTTGGAAGTTACAAAATATAGCTAATCTAAAACTACAGGAATTTCTTTCGGCAACAGGTAGTACCTTCACGAGTTAGAGACCCATTCTTGTAACACAACATTACCATGTACCCATTTTTATCAACAGGATTAGGGAAAACATGTCCTTCCAGTCGAGGTTGAGGATCATTGGTGATCCCGAAGACCTGAACAATTGGCATAAAAAGATCGCAACTAATTGTTGAGATTGTCAATTCCAAAAAGATGCAATATATGAAACTAAGCAGCAGAAGGAATTTAACAATTATGGCACATAGCCACTTAAGGTGAGAGCTCTGCATTTTATCATGGACTGTGAGCCCGTGATTTATAAGATATTACTAGCATCTATTTTCACTCACTGTATCACTTGTACCAAGACTGATAGCCAAATCCCCTGGCGTATTAAGGGTTAAACCTGCAGGTTAAATGAAATTGAGAACAATGAATACAGTTATTCCTTACAAACCAAACTTAAAAATACAGCATATATGTACAATATGGGCGGAAACCACTGCTCATGAACAAGAGAAACATATGTTCCAACATCAATGGAATCTGCACAGACAATTTATCCTCAACAAACCTTCTACTCTGTATTTCCACCTGTGTGAATGTCAATTTAAAAAGAAAACAAAAACAAATAAAATAAGTACGGTAGGAATAAAGTGGTTGTGGAGAAGGTGAGATAGACTGTCTTGGTCCATAAAACAGACACCATGAAATTTAAAATGATGGATGTAAGCTTACGATATAGTGTTCATATACCCCAATTACTTTCATCACAGGCAGCACTTCTTTCATAGATAAATCAAATCCAAATGAGTGTAAATTTCAAATGTAAACCTAGTGGCAAAACCATGTTACATGGACCACCCTTCAGGTTTCATTTGTAACAAATATATCCAAAATACATTTCCCCAGTAAACTACTATATATCCATAAATTTCATAAAAGATCTACTGTTCTTCTTTATAAATTCCTAGATGATACAGTTAGCTAACAAAGAAATTTATGAAGAAAAACAATAGATCTTTTAATCCCAGTAAACTTGTTAAAACAAACTAGTTTCAAGGAAAAAATAAATAAAAAATGGACTTTTGCAACTTTTGCAAAAGTAAAAATAATAAACTTCATAAGGTTAACATGGTATTTCAACTTTTGCAGTCTAACTGAAATTGTCATTCCCCTATTTATTTAGATACAACGGATATGAACAAAACCACAAGGAAGTTCTTATATATTGGGTAAACCAAAACCAGATGATATCCAAGAATTTTAGTTTGAGTGAGCTGAACAGTTTCCTTTTTATCTTTTTTATGTTCAGTAACTGTTGAGAAAAAGTAGTGAGTGTAAAGGGTATATGATGTCTAGCAGGATTTTGTTGAAAAAGGTGGACTAAGCTTGAGTTGAAAGGAGATGACAAAATGGACTTTGACTTATTTTTACTAGAAAAAGAAAACATGATAGAACAATTAGATACAAATTTTTTATTTTCAAAAAAATCTAATCCAACTCAAAGAGTTCTCAAGTTAACTAATAAATTATGAAATATCTAGAAGATGTTTACTTATAATCTGGCTAAGTCATTATTTATAGCTGTGCTATTTACTATCAAATACAACAAACTAATCAGGTCCATATATTCCATTAAGTTTAATATTTCTATAAGACCTTAAGCAACATATGATCAAATCTGGATATGGACAACAGCGAAATATATTACTCATGGATACAACTATGTCCTGTGATCACGTAACCACCAGCTAGCAAATCGAATTATCAAAGACCCAAAATGGGGCAACAGGCGGCACATATATTAAAAGTGTAAATCACATCGACTTTAACCCTTTTGTACAGATTGCCATACAGAAGCCACTTAGAGAGAAAACTATGCACCTGCAAGGCTGTTAGGGTTGTCCCCTGACCACTGAATGATCAAGCAATTCTTGTTGAACTTAAACCTGAAATATATAAAATTGTATCTCAAGCAGTTGATCTTTAAATTTTAAGTTCATCATAGACAGAAAGTGTAATGAATATACAGAATGTTATCATGGCTAAAAAGTTGAGTGCATAATGAATATAGAAACTGTCAGAGCATATAGCAAATCCAAAAACATTGAATAAATATATCAATACAAGAATGAATTACTTCCAAAAGCTCAAAATTACAAAGAATTATGTGACCATTCGAAATGATTCTGTAGGAATCACTTCTCCTCTAGAAGTGATTTCTAAGGAACAAGGATTACAAAAAAGCATTTTCATGTTTTTTTCCCAAATATTATAGAAACTAAAAGGATTTTAGGCAATTCAAAATCACTTCCAGACAAACACATCTACAGGCCTATGTTTCCATGAGGACTTAAATGAGCATTAGAACAGCGGACACTTACAAAAATGTGCACATGTTCAGTAAGACAAAATGGACATCCTTCTCCAAAGGGTGGACAATTTCAATTTCGATCATATGTAAATTTATATTTAAATGTGAGGCTCTATAATTATTTGAGACTAGACTTTAGAGAACTCTTTTTACATATTTTAGAACATTTAAGGTCTATCTTTGCGTTTTACACCATAAATCATACACAACAAATCAGCCATAAACTTCATATTGAAATTTATGTTCTTATATCAATTAGAGTAACCAAAGGGAAAGAAGTTTAAAGGATTAGTAACCAAATGAATCTAATTCAACAATGCCAAGATAACAATACAGTTAATTGTTTAAGAATCACAATGCTACTAACCTCTGCACAAAATAGGGTGCAATATTACCAGCAACAGCATGGGCAGGGGCCAATTTTCCAAGTTTTTTATCCAAACCAGGTGCAGTGGCCTAGAATAAACAAAAAGGCATCCAGGAAAAGAAATCTTACGAAACTATAGTAACAAGTTGTAAAATAAATTGAATTATTTGGGTGTTCATTAACCATGAATTATAACAAACCTCTAAAATTCCATTGGACCAAACCCTTTGCTTTATATCCATCAAGTTCATCCCAGCACCATCAGTTTCATCAATACAAGCATATCCCCCGATGAGAAGAGACGCCATGAAAGAGCTAACAAGGGAGATCCTCTCAGTGTTTTGATAAGCATCTGGCTGTTCTTGAAATATCTTCTTAATCTGCGGGCCTGTGTATCTTTCATGTGCGCGTGATCCAGTGATTTGAGATAGCTCCAATGGTCCTCCAACTGCTTTCTCTAGCTCTCTACACTGTGCTGTGGTGCTGCTGTCCATCCATATCGGCGATTCCCCTATCGAAAATGCATCACGAAACTGAACCACTAGTTGTTTCTTGGGATCCAAGGATGCTAATATTGAAGAACTACCATTCTTCCAATAGACACTACCATGTTGCTGTCCACTACCAGATATTGCAGCAATTTTTCCAAAATCCAGATTTGATTTTGAGATTCTATCAAGCATAAGATCTAAAGCTTCAATCCACATCAACGTGGGTGAAACAATTCTGCCATTACCAGAGGGGTCTCTGAATACTCCATCTTTAGTTTTGTAATGGGGCAAATCAGTGTCAAAATGAACTAGCTCTGAAGTCACAATGTTCAAATTGGAGTCTAACACAGTTGCCTTCAAAGACCTTATGAACACCAAGAAAAAAACTAAAAAATTTAACTTTTTTAAGTTTCATGCAATTTAAAATTATCAATTATTAAAATTGCAAATGTAACTGAGAAAACCCATAAGATATAAATTAATAATAGATATTTTCCACGCCCAATATATACCAATTCCACTGAAAAAATGTTCCAAACCATACTTAATCGAGAAGAAATGCAACAACGCAACAGCCACCAAAAATAAAATTTAATCAAAACTCTCTAATCGGCGATGTGGGCATGTCTTTTCCGATTAACATCAAAGAATGATGGAAACAGAGCGAGAGAGGAAAAATCAACTTACTGAGTGGAGCTGTCAAATCCAAGAAAATAAGAATCTTGGGGAAGAGAGAAATCTGCCATTGCAACAACACAAACTCTGATTCACTGGCTTTACAAACACAACGTTGAAATTCACCGTGACGCGTGAATTTAAGAGAATTTACAGAAATTAATATCTTTTTTTTTTTTTTTTTTTTTTTTTTGGTTATATGCTATAATTTTTATCACTTGAAACGGAAAATTAGTTAGGCAAAATTATAGCTGAGATTGTACTAAGATTTTTTTTGGATAAGAAGAACAGATATAGATTGGGATAAACCTTTTTTAAGGAATAAAATGATATGGATGAACGTATCTATTTCATATTTATCCCTTTATCATTTATGATTTTCTTAAACTTCTTAATTTTTTCAATAAAATAAAAAAAAAAAGCATATTAAGAAAGTATATTAATATTTGTGATCAAAATACCCTGTAATTACTTTTAGAGTTCTAGCTCTCTAATTGCTCTTAATTTCAATTTTGATAAATTAACCTTTTAGTTTTTAACTAATAAATAAATAAATTAGACCTTTTATTTTTAATTTGATCAATTTAAGTGCCTCAATTTAGTTTTTAGTTTGATTTAGGCTTTGAAAATTTTGGTTAAAATGAATTTTTTATATTAAAAAAATATCATTAAATAAAATTAGAGAATAAGATTAAAAAGGAAAAAAAAAATAGTTAAGATTGAATTTTTATTTTTTTGCTCAAAAGGTTGAGATTGAAATGGAAATCAAAATAGAAGGGTGAAAGTATAGTTATTCTTACTTTTATGTTAAAAAGAAAATAACTAAAAACAAAAATAAAAAAGGAAAATCCAAAAATCCACTTCGACCCCTTTCAGTTTTCCTATCACCCAAACTCCTCTTTAGTTCTCTCCCTCCCATCACATCACATTCACAGACCAATGTACAAAATAAAGAAGAATTTTAATTCAATATCACATATTTAAGCGTTCGAGGATTCAAAACTTTCCAAATAAATTTCCGAACCGTTCAATTCACACCTATCTCGATTGGGTGAACACGGTCTAATTTGGTTCAGTTTTTTATAAAAATTTAGACTAAATTGTAGTTTGCGGTTTAGCTTAATGACAAACCAAACCAAACCGTTGAAACTATTCAAACCAAACCAAACCAAACCTTTCAAGAATAGTTTAGTACGGTTTTGTTTAGCGGTTTAGACTGCGATATTTAATTTTATAGTCCAAAATGAAAATTGTAAACATACTAAACATAAGAAAAAAAATATAAAATTCATCAAACATCCCAAACAAAATATTACAGTTAAAAATGAAAATTGTAAACATATCAAACATAAAAAGAAAAATATAAAATATATCAAATATCCCAAACAAAATATTACATTTCACAATTCAAACATTGATAAAAAAAATAAAATAAAAAAATATATTAAAATTAAAAGTAAAAGTAAAACTATCAGTAATATCTATTAAATATATATATATATATATTAATAATAAAAAATATTATAAATATATTATATATTAAAGTGCGGTTTAGGTTGGNTCAATGGTTTTCCAGAAAATAAAATAAAATAATGTCTTGGATTTTATATTTCAGGTGGCAAACTTATATATATACTAATTTGTCTTTTTAATTCTTTGAATTTATAAATAATCATACACTAATATAAACTGTTTTTGAAAATTTCCTCTTTCGACACAATATATATATATATATATAGTACTGAGCCATTAGATTCTCATGACCCAAAATAAGGCATTAGATACGGAACTCTGAAAGGCCCACTGTAAAAAATTAACTATTTGCTTGAGAAAGAAGAAATGAGTTGGTGATGTATAAATTAAAGATATATAGAGAATGACATCAGCGTATGTACATGAAGAAAGTTTACTTTTTGAATTTGCTCATTTCCATTTCCATGCCTTTTGGCCATAATATGAATGCTTTTTTTGATGAATTCTATAATATGAACGCTGTACGCAAACACGGAAAATAAAAGTAGCTTATCTGATCTCTCTCTCTCTCTCTCTCGCTATATATATATATATATATATATTCAAAAACCATCTTGCTTATATATTCTACTCCTCTAGCTAGCATAAATTCTAAGCTTATTTTTTCTAACACAAAAAAATTACTTTTAGAAACAAAAAAGAAAGTTGGTTTAAATTAAAAGCAAAAGAAAGATTGCAACAAGAGCAATGGAAGATGGAGGGATAGCAAAAGCAAAGGTGTTGCCGAAGACAGAAAATAAAGAGGGAGAACGACAGGTCGTTAAAGAAGACGAGCAGAAGGTGTCGTTTTACAAGCTGTTCTCATTTGCCGACCGATTGGATGTCGTTTTGATGATTGTGGGAACGGTAGCCGCCATAGGAAACGGCGCGTCGCAGCCTCTCTTGATTCTCATATTTGGGCAGCTTGTTAACTCTTTTGGCAATTCTGATACTTCCAATGTCATTGATCAGGTTTCAGAGGTATATACGTACAACAATTAAATAAATTACAAACACTCTCTTTGCTTTTGCTTTTACCATACAATGACATATTCTTCATTCTTATAATTCATAAATTTTTTATTTTCTCTTTGGATCTATGTGATCTACAGGTTCCAAAAACAAACAATATAAAAAATAAAAAATAAAAAGTGAAAGAAAGTTGAGATGGGATTGAGAGAGTATGTGTGGCCATACAATTCAGTAGTTGAGGTCTCACTGTCCCACAAAAGTGTAGTTTAGAATATTGATCAGGTGCAAAATTAATTCTATATGAAATTATTTGAGCTTATATTATTAATCTTTATTAGATACCTTAAAACTAGGATATTTCTTTATTTGTTCTAAATTGATAATGGAATTTTAAATATATTTAGTGGGGTACTTTGGATTAGAATTTGGAATGAAGAAAATTTTAAGTTAATGGGTATTTTGCAAGAAATTGCATAAAAAGTTAATAGGTAATGTTTATTAGGTAGTGTTTATTTAAAGATATATTTAAAAAAAAAATATATATGTATAGGTATATATTTATTTAAGCTATAGCTAGCTAGTTTTGATTTTTCCTTAAATCATTATTTTTGTTGCAATAATTAATTATAACCTTTGGCTTAACTTTTGTCTCTCTATGATTTTTGCAGGTTGCTCTGAACGTGGTATACTTGGCAGTTGGTACTGGTATTGCTGGATTTCTTCGTAAGTAGTGCAAAATAATCCTTCTTGCATTTGTAAAAACAGAATTTTTTGAAATGACTTTAATTTGAAAATGCCTCAAATAGTTCACCATGTGTTTGCATAATGTCCAGTACATGAAACTAGCTCTGTGCATGAGAATAAACAAGTGCAAGGTCAGCAATATTCTTGATTTGGTTTCTGATTTGACTTGACTAGCTAGTTTCCTTTGGTGAATCAAAACTGGAAGCAGTCTGGAACTGTAATATTACCGTGTCACTGCTGTAGGAATTGTTGGTTAAAAGCATAGATGATTTAGAGCCATAATATTATGAAGAGCAATAATATTATTATCATTTATCAAACACCATTGGTATGGCAGTCTGTGTGGTGATTATTGTAATCTTCTCTTTTTGTATGTTGATCAATGATAAGTCGTTTGGTATCATGTAAATTTTGGCTATGGAACTTCAGAAAAATAGCATCCTTCAGACAAGATTATGTTCGGTTTCAGTGTCTAGTTAGTCCTGTCAAGAAACTTTACATCTAAAAGTCTCTGATGGTGATTTGATTTGGTTCATTGCAGAGATATCATGTTGGATGGTTTCTGGAGAAAGACAAGCCACCCGTATTCGAGGTTTGTACTTGAAAACAATACTACGGCAAGACATTGCCTTCTTTGACACCGACACTACAACTGGAGAAGTCATTGGGAGGATGTCAGGGGATACCATTCTCATTCAAGATGCGATGGGTGAAAAGGTACTACACACACACACAAAAGAAATAAAATTGCATGCCAAACTTCAAGGCTTTCATTTTTTTTTCTCCTTCATCTTCCATTGATTTCTTTTTCCTTTTCTGGTTTCCTGAAATGCATATATACTAATATATACAGGTGGGGAAGTTCATACAACTTGTGTCCACATTTTTCGGTGGCTTTGCTGTTGCCTTTGTCAAAGGATGGCTTCTTTCCCTTGTTCTGCTTTCATGTATTCCAGCCATTATCATTTCTGGTGGAGTCATTGCAACCGTGACGACAAAAATGTCGAGCCAAGGGCAACTTGCTTATGCAGAAGCCGGCAATGTAGTAGAGCAAACTGTGGGAGCCATTAGAACAGTAAGAAAATATTAGTATTGAATTTATAATTATGCCCTTATCTTAAATTTACACATTTGCACATACAATAAAATGATTGATTATCTAGAGCATAAAAATTTGTTATCTTAAATATATTTTTATTTTTTATTTTTTGTATGTGTGTGTGTATCTAGGTTGCATCTTTCACAGGGGAGAAGAGGGCAATTGACAAATACAATATCAAGCTTAATGCTGCCTACAAGTCAGCAACCCACCAAGGGTTGGTCTCAGGATTTGGGCTTGGAATTGTTTTGCTTATTGCCTTTGGGACTTATGGACTTGCTATTTGGTATGGATCTAGACTGATCATTGAGAAAGGATACAATGGAGGAGATGTCATGAATGTACTTTTCGCAATCCTGACGGGTGGAATGTAAGTACATATATGCAGATATATCCTCACAATATATTCAAATTTTGCCAAAAGTAAATACGTTGATTGCTAATTTTGGTGTGGTATTGAATTATTAGGTCATTAGGTCAGGCATCCCCATGCTTGAATGCATTTGCTTCAGGGCAAGCTGCTGCTTATAAAATGTTTGAGACAATCCATCGAAAACCAAAAATTGATGCTTCCGATAACAGTGGAATTGTGTTGGAAGACATAAAAGGAGATATTGAACTCAAAGATGTGTACTTCACATATCCTGCTAGGCCAGATGTGCAGATCTTTGATGGGTTCTCAATGCAGGTTCCAAGTGGGAAAACTGCTGCTTTAGTTGGACAAAGTGGGAGTGGAAAATCAACAGTAATCAGCCTTATAGAAAGATTTTATGACCCAAATGCTGGTGAAGTACTTATTGATGGTGTTGGTTTGAAATTATTGCAGCTTAGATTCATAAGGGAAAGGATTGGGCTGGTTAGTCAAGAACCTGTTTTATTTGCTACAACTATAAGGGAAAATGTAGCTTATGGGAAGGAAAATGCAACTGAAGAAGAGATCAGAACAGCAATTGAACTTGCTAATGCTGCAAAATTTATTGACAAGCTGCCTAAGGTTCAAATTTATTACTTTTTCTTTCTTGTTTTGCCTTTCTGACCTTTTGATTTTGATTTTTTTTCCTTTTCAAGATTGGTTTTCAGTAATTAATAAAAGAAACTGCATTTTGTTTCTAGGGGTTGGATACATTGGCTGGTGACCATGGAATACAGCTATCTGGTGGACAAAAACAGAGAATAGCAATTGCAAGGGCAATTTTGAAGAATCCCAGAATTCTCCTTCTCGATGAAGCAACGAGTGCACTGGATTCTGAGTCTGAACGTATTGTTCAAGAGGCATTGGTTAGAGTAATGGAAAACAGGACAACTGTAGTTGTTGCACATAGATTGACGACTATCAGGAAAGCTGACATTATAGCTGTGGTGCATCAAGGGAAACTTGTAGAGCAAGGTAACAACAAAACTATTAACTATCATATTATCTTGATAATTCATATAAATAGTTTGGCTAGTTTATTGTTTTTTTTTTAGAAACCAACTCTCTCTATATAAAGGGCATGCAATATAAGTTTTTTGGGATGATATTATATAACTCAACCTAGTATCAGATTTTTTTTTTTCTTTCTTTTTTTACTAAATCCCATTTATGATAATTAGTCAACGGTAACTCAGTTAAAGCAATTATACTAGGTTTCAAAATCTACAAATTATTCATAAATTTAACATTTCCAAATTAAATATGGATTTTTCAGGAACACATGCTGAGTTGATCAAAGATCCAGAAGGAGCTTACTCTCAGCTAGTTAGGCTTCAAGAAGGAGCTAATGAAACAGAAAATACTCAAACCTTTGAGACTGATAAGGCAAATATAAGTTTCGAACTTGACAAGTCCATTGTAAGATCTGGGAGCCAGAGATTATCACTTAAGAGATCCATAAGTAGAGGTTCATCAAGTAGCAGACACTCTTTCACTCTTAGCTTTGGTCTTCCCGCTCCAATTAATTTTCATGATGTTGAAGAAAGAAATGATACAGAGAATTCAGTAAAAAGTGATAAGTTGGATCCCGAAATGCGTAAAAAAGTTTCCATCAAAAGGTTAGCCTACCTAAATAAGCCTGAGCTTCCAGTTTTATTGCTTGGGTCAGTTGCTGCAATGGTAAATGGTGTACTTTTCCCTGTATTGGGCCTCGTACTCTCGAGTTCCATTGAAATGTTTTACAAACCACCTAGTGAGCTAAGAAAGGATTCCAAATTTTGGGCACTTATGTTTCTGGGTATGGGTTTTGCTGGTTTTGTTGCATCTGTAATCCAAAATTACCTATTTGGAATTGCTGGTGGAAAATTGATACGACGGATTCGTTCATTGACATTCAAAAAGGTTGTTCACCAGGAAATCAGTTGGTTCGATGATGCTGCGAATTCTAGGTACGATATAAAGCAACAAGTTTCATAAGCTTTTCGATTATGAGTTCCTGAAATCTGATATATTTATGTACTTATGCAGTGGTGCAGTTGGTGCAAGATTGTTTTCGGATGCTTCAACAATTAAAGGACTTGTCGGTGATGCTTTGGCCTTGCTGGCTCAGAATGCAACGACCATCGTGGCAGGGCTAGTCATAGCATTCACCGCTAATTGGATACTGGCACTGATAGTTCTAGCTGTGTCACCAATCTTGGTTGTGCAGGGGATCCTTCAGACAAAATTCCTGGAAGGATTCAGTGCCGATGCCAAGGTCAGTCATTTTCTCCCCCTTGTGTTTTATAACAACCTAACCATAAACTATTTTTTGTAGCTAGGACCTTCGTAAATTAATCGTAAAATAGACTTTTAGTGCCAAGATTTTGTTCTGGTTAGTT
Organism: Ochetophila trinervis; assembly: GCA_003254975.1. Classification (NCBI taxonomy): domain Eukaryota; kingdom Viridiplantae; phylum Streptophyta; class Magnoliopsida; order Rosales; family Rhamnaceae; genus Ochetophila; species Ochetophila trinervis. The sequence continues at coordinate 14,999 of QANX01007474.1, forward strand.
TGTGAATTCATGGTAGTTAATACTGTACTAAAGAAAGCTATGATGTGTGTAGGTTATGTATGAAGAAGCCAGTCAAGTGGCAAATGATGCAGTTGGTAGCATTAGAACAGTAGCATCATTTTGTGCCGAGGAAAAGGTTATGGACATGTATAGGAAGAAGTGTGAAGCTCCAATGAGTCAAGGAGTGAGATTAGGACTCATAAGTGGTGCTGGCTTTGGTTTTTCTAACTTTGCACTCTTCTGCATAAATGCATTCATTTTCTACATTGGAGCTGTCCTTGAGAAAAATGGAAAAGCAACATTTGGGGAAATTTTCAAGGTAAATATTTACGTTGCTGCTTCAGTTCCTCTGGTTTTCAAATCTTTCATTTAGAATTTTCTCCACTCATAGTTTTGACAAATATTTCTTTCATGTTTAGGTTTACTTTGCTTTGACAATTTCAGCAGTGGGAGTTTCCCAAAGTAGTGCCACAGCTCCTGACACAACCAAAGCCAAGGATTCGGCAGCTTCAATATTTGGAATTCTTGACAGAAAGCCTAAGATTGATTCGAGCAGCAATGAAGGGATAACACTACGGACTATTAAAGGCAGTATTGAGTTTGAACATGTGAGCTTTAATTATCCCACAAGACCTGGTATTGAAGTTTTCAGAGACTTTTGTTTGAGTATTCCCTCAGGAAAGGTATTGATCACCTCCGGTACCCTACTATTGTCTATGATTTTCCCTAGTTATGTACTTAATAAAGAGCTTTTGCCTGCAGACTGTTGCTTTGGTTGGGGAAAGTGGAAGTGGAAAATCAACAGCAATAAGCCTAATAGAGAGATTTTATGATCCTAATTTTGGTCATATAACATTAGATGGAGTTGAAATCCAAAAGTTGAAGCTAAGTTGGTTGAGGCAACAAATGGGATTGGTTAGCCAAGAACCAATTCTCTTCAACGAAACAATTCGAGACAACATAGCCTATGGCAAACAAGGAGATGTTAGTGAGGAAGCGATAATTGCAGCCACAAAAGCAGCAAATGCACACAACTTCATATCATCATTGCCTAATGGCTATAACACATCTGTTGGGGAAAGAGGGATACAATTATCTGGAGGGCAAAAGCAAAGAATAGCCATTGCTAGAGCGATTCTGAAGAACCCAAAAGTACTTTTGCTTGATGAAGCTACAAGTGCATTGGATGCAGAATCTGAAAGAGTAGTGCAAGATGCATTGGATAGAGTTATGGTGGATAGAACAACCGTGGTCGTTGCTCATCGGCTTTCGACAATCAAAGGGGCTGATATAATTGCAGTGGTGAAGAATGGTGTGATTGCTGAGAAGGGTACTCATGATTTTTTGATGAATATGAACGATGGTGCCTATGCATCTCTTGTGACACTTCACATGAGTTCTTCAACATGAGGAAAAGGAGAGAGATAAACACACACAAAATTTAATATATGATTTTGTAGAGCTATAGGAAGTTTGCATTTATACTTTCAAATTTATAGTAATAAATGTTGCATGCTTCAGCAGAAAACTGTCTAATATTTAAGATTGATATTGATTATTCTTTAAGATTCGATATTTTTCTTTCCATTTTCTAAAGAAGAAAAATGCATACCATTTAACACTATGCTATGTTTTAAATTTCAATAATTACCTCCTCCTAAATTTTTATTGGTAAAAATGTTATAGATATTTTCAGTTAAACAAAGTTAAAATTAAAAGGCAGCTAATGTATATTTGCATACCAAAGTTCCTGAATTTAGTTGAAATTACTCGATGATAATAATTCATTCAATATGAATTGTCAGAAATATTAATTATCCAAAATAGCATAAGTCCTAGTTATATAGTGGGTCAGAATTAATTAATAGTCTGAATAATTGATCCATAAAAAAAAAAAAAAACAAAACAAAACAAAACAAAACAAAACAAAAGTCAGTTAGCAAATTAAACTGAAAACTGTCTTTATATCTTTTACCATGAATCTGGGATATATTCCTCTAGCAGTGCTTTACAATTTTCCTGCTGCTTTCTTTTGCTGCTATTAATCACTTTCACATTTGAGCAGCATTTCAATTTTTCCCATCAAGTTTTGTTTTTTTTCCTCTCACTTTCTAACCTTTTTTTCTGAATGCTTCTTTTATAGCTTTCAGCTATATGGTTTTCCACCTCTTCCATATGGATTTCCCAAGGGGTTGGTTGCTTTCTCATCAAATTTGTTACCTTGCTAAAAATCTTTTCCCTCCATTGTGATTTATTTCCTCTAATATTTTCTCCACCTTTTAGTTCAACTAATGGACTTGAAGCCGATGCTTCCTCTTTACGTACAAAATCTTCCCACCGACCATATTGCTGAGGTTGAGCTTTTTGCTTCTCTAAGTTTCTAGTCCCTGCAATAAATTGGCACAACAATATCACTTAATGCCGTTAGTGGTCAATTTACATAAAAAAAAAATATAAAAATTAAAAACACCATCCCAAATAGAAACAAATTATACGAATTTCAATGTCAAATTGTTTAGGACCTATTATATAAAGGGGATTATACATATAACTCACATTGGGTGTTATTATATCACAACAAACAACTATAAGTGTCGAAAATAATTTTTAATTGAGCCAGACTCATAGAGACTTAATAATTTCTGATGTGAGCCTAGTTAATCTTTAACCTATATAACTTTAGAAAAGTTATTATTATGTTATCTTTTTTAGTGGAGTTTTATACTATTTAAATGCGTAAAGTTGTTATGAGTTTGAAAATTCATCAGCTTAACCATTTATTGCTAATCATGCAGTTAGTTCTAGGAAGACTAACTAATGAAGCATATGTATATTTGTTACTGAGCAAACATATAACCCTATAATGAAGAGTATCTTTATTCTCTAAAAAGTCAAAATCAGCATCAGAAGTGGCTCTGCATATTTCACTGTCATTTGCGGTTTGATTAAGGCAGGTAGGATTAAAGAGGCAAATGTTTTTAAGAAGCAGATGATGAGCGATAGGAATATTCAACTTGAATACGCAATAATCAATGGTTTGTGCAAGTCCAGTCATGGATTGTTGTTTATTGGTTCAGCTTTTCAAATGTTTCATTCGATGGAGGTGAAGGATTCTAATATGCATAACATCATGTTGCACCGTCTTTATGGCGAGGAAACAGAGTTTGAACATTAAATGATTTAAGGTTTAATAAGCATCTGGATGCAACATTAATGATTTGGATTTGGATGCGATTGAATGTTTTTTTTTGTTATCAGAATGCATACCAAAGAGTTGAATTTTTACTTTCATGTAGATTTTCTATAGTAGACACTTCACTTTTATTCCTTCTAGTCATGGGTGCAACTAAGAGCTAGCATAGGATTTGATATTAGGATATGCTTTCCAATATTTGCTTCTTTGTTTGCAAGATGCAAGAAAAATAAATTTTAATAAAAATTGACAAGTAGAATCATCAAGGATGTACACTGCTTTCTAATTAGTTGGTACTCGGTATGTTTGAGTATGTTTGAGAGAGAGAGAGAGAGAACTTTAATAATTTTCTTCTGATTCACTAAAATGAGGAACTCAAACAATAGTCCAGCACCAAAAACACCAAATAGGGAACTGCATGTGAAATATATATAATAGAAAGTGTGGCATGAAATCTGAGAATGAGGAAAGTAATAAAAAACAATTACAGAGATGAAAATTACAAGGACTATAAGAAGTGAACCTTCTCTACAGAAGAATAGAAAATAGCAAAGCAAGAGGTAAATTTCCTGCTGCAGAAGTAGCATTTGGTTTCCCAACTATCAGGCTAAGCCAAACCCTTGTATACACAGAAAAGAAGAACAACAAAAAATCACAAACCAAGCCCAACCCAACCCCATCGATTATATTACAATCTTAGACCAGAAAGAAAATTTCCTAAAGAAATCTTGAGGGTTTGCACTCAGGAGGAGCACCTTGTGGAAAACGTTTTAGATGAGTACAGTAATTGTAAATCATGAAGTATTTATCAAGCTCATTGGTCTGATAAGCAGCTTCAGAGAATGAATTCGATGATCTGCTATCCAATACATTGAAATTCCTAAAATATGCTGCAAAGGGTGCTTTTGTCCAATCAGTTTTCACCAAATCACCTCTTAATCATTAGCATTCGAAAGTCTAGAGTAAATTCTCATTGGTTGGTTCTTAGGGAAAGGAACACCAATTGATACAGCATTTTTGAATGCTCTGAGTTAAAAATTTTGAGGTTCGCCATTTGTTCTCTCCATTCTTTGCATGGCACTTACCAAATCAAAGATTTCACCTCCATCCAGTATTACTTATGCATACCAAAATAAATTTTAAGAACCAAAAACTCAAAACAAAAAAAAAAAAACAAAAAATTTGTTGTTTTTTAAAATCAGAAATCTATTTTATATTTTACAGTTACGGTCCAACCGGAAATACATATATGTATATCATTATCGTAGTCAAAATTAGGCATTATATGTGTCTGCCTTCGCATAAGACACTTTATCACTGTAGAATATGTGATTTTCGTTTGGATATATATTGTATTTAAAAACAAAAAAGAGTTGATTATTTTTATATATTAATTTCAGTTGGAGCTTTTAAAATTTGAGTTAAATTAAATTTAGCATATTTAATTTTTTATAATACATTTAAAATTTTTATTGGCATATATAATTACTATTATATTTTTTATTTAAAATATAATTTTTTAATAACATTTAAAATACGGTATAATATAACTGTACGTAACAGATATAATATCAAAAATTTTAAAAAATTAATTTAATTTAAACTAAATCTTAGAGTTAAAAAAAAAATTATATTATTATCTATGTACAGAAATAAAGGTGTGAAAATGAAATGGGAGGTACAAAACTCAAACTTAGAGTCATACATATAGAATAATTTATTCACTTATATTCTTCTGACGTTTGTTTGACTTTTTTGGGATCGTCAAGACTCAAGAGTGCTGCCTGTATTTTGGTCTCCCCTGCCTTAGTGGATAAGGCCAAATATTCTTGAGGACATCATAAAAATAAATTTCTATTTAATTTTTTTAAATATAAAATTTAAACAGGAACAACCTATAAAGTTAAAGTCTGTATTACAAAATAAAATAAAAAGTGTATTAGAATTCTGCCACCGAGTACTTTTCACTTCAGCTAAAGAAACTGTTGTTCGTATTAATTTTTTTTTTATTGAATAAAAAAAGTTAAAAAGTTAGAGATTGGTGTATTCATTTTCCTTCTTTATTTTCTTCTCTTGCAAGTATTTGTTTTTATATTCACACCAAACAGTTGAGATTTTTATATATTAATAAATAGAATTAATAGTACTTGCCCAAAGTTGTATGTAGTTAATTTTTTAAAACTTTATATACTTTTTAAAATTAGTTTAGGCCCGGTTTAACATGTATACTCACTATTTATACATATTAATTAATATTGTAATTACATAATGGAGCATATAAATCCTTTCTCATTTCTCTTTATTAATTTCTTTCGTTCTTTAATATAATATCATAGTCTTTCCTCCAATGCTTATTTTTTCAATGGTTTTTCAGAAAATAAATAAAACAATGTCTTGGGTTTCAGGTGGCACACTAATTTGTCTTTTTAATTCGTTGACTTTTATAAATAATTGTATACTAAGATAAACCGGTTTTGCAAAATTCCTGATCTTTCGACATTTAAAATACCAAACACACACACACACACAACTTAATTTTGTCCAAAATAAAAATAAAAATAAAAAATAGAATAAAATTCTTTTTATTTCTCTTTATTAATTTCTTTTGTTCTCCAATATGGTATCATAGTCGTCGACTTTCCACTGATATTTATTTTTTTCCGATGGTTATCCAGAAAATAAAATAAAATAATGTCTTGAGATTTTATTTTTCAGGTGGCAAACTTATATATATATATATATATATGTATGTATATTCTATTTTGTCTTTTTAATTGTTTGAATTTTATAAATAATCATACACTTAATAATCTGTTTTTGCAAAATTCCTCTTTCGACATTTGAAAATACCAGCTTCAGTTTTGACCCAAAAAAAAAAAAAAACAGTTACACCTAAATTCTTATTACTTAATTTTTGTCCCAAAAAAAAATGGTATCATAGTCTTTAATTTCCACTAATACTTATTTTTCAATGGTTTTCAGAAAATAAAATAAAATAATGTCTTGGGTTTTATATTTCAGGTGGCAAACTTATATATATATATATATATATATATATATATACTAACTTGTCTTTTTAATTCTTTGAATTTATATATAATCATACACTAAGATAAACTGTTTTTGAAAAATTCCTCTTTCATCAGTTTCAACTTTCTTATTACTTAAATTTTGTCCAAAATAAAAATTATAAATAGAAGACAGTACTAGTACTGAGGCATTAGATTCCGAACTCTGTAAGGCCCACTGTAAAAAACTATTTGCGTGAGAAAGAAGAAATGAGATTTTTTTTTTGGTTATTAGAAAGAGAAAATGACTTGTAGGTTGAGAATGTCCACAATTTGTTTATGAAATAAAAAATATTGGTGGGATAAAAATTGGCGTCTTATAACTCTAAGAATACCATGTGTTTTATCCAGCTTTGCAACAAGTTGAACAATTTGGAATTGTTACTATCAACTATAATTTTTATTTATGGTCTTTAAAATTTGATCTTATTGATTATTATATGGATTAATCTAAACCAAACCAAATCAAATCAATTTTATTATATCGGTCTAATTAGATTGTCTTTTTTCTAAGAAAATTAAAATATTTAGTTTATCCAATTCGGTTCACACCTTTATGAGCTTTTTTGGGTGAGATATAAATTAAAGATATATAGAGAATGACATTATAGTACGTTTTTCTTGTACATGAAATTAAGTTTGCTTTCTGAATTTGCTCGTTTCCATTTCCATGCCTTTTGGCTATAATATGAATTCTTTTTTTGATGAATTCTATAATATGAATGCTATACGCGACTTTCTCTACACTTTCCTACTCTCTCTTTGCTCTTTCATAAATTTCAACCAAAATATAAAGAGGGAAAATATATATATATATATATATATATATATATATATATTCAACAACCATATATATCTTGCTTATATATTCTACTCCTCTAGCTAGCATAAATTCTAAGCTTATTTTTTCTAACACAAAAAAATTACTTTTAGAAACAAAAAAGAAAGTTGGTTTAAATTAAAAGCAAAAGAAAGATTGCAACAAGAGCAATGGAAGATGGAGGAGGGATAGCAAAAGCAAAGGTGTTGCCGAAGATGGAAAATAAAGGAGGAGAACGATTGGTCGTTAAAGAAGACGAGCAGAAGGTGTCGTTTTATAAGCTGTTCTCGTTTGCCGACCGGTTGGATGTCGTTTTGATGATTGTGGGGACGGTAGCCGCCATAGGAAACGGCGTGTCGCAGCCTCTCGTGATTATCATATATGGGCAGCTTACTAACTCTTTTGGCAATTCTGATCCTTCCAATGTCATTGATCAGGTTTCAGAGGTACATACGTACAACAAATAAATAAATTACAAACACTCTCTTTGCTTTTGCTTTTACCATACAAGGAAAAATTCTTCGTTCTTCGTTCTTCGTTCTTCATTCTTCATTCTTAATTCTTATATTCATAAATTTTTTTATTTTCTTTTTGGATCTATGTGATCCACAGGTTCCAAAAAACGAACAATACTTTAAAAAAAAAAAAAAGAAAAAAAAAAAAAGGAAAGTTGAGATGGGATTGACAGAGTATGTGTGGCCATACAATTGATTTGTTGAGGCCTCATTGACAATAGTATAGTTTAGAATATTGATCAGGTCCAAAATTAATTCTATATGGAAATTTTTGAGCTTATATTATTAATCTTTATTAGATAACTTAAACTGGGATATTTCTTTATTTGTTCTAAATTGATAATGGAATTTTGATTATATTTAGTGGGGTACTTCGGATTAGAATTTGGAATGAAGAATTTTTTTAGTTAATGGGTATTTTGCAAGATATTCCATAAAAAGTTAATAGGTAATGTTTATCAGGTAATGTTTATTTAAAGATATATCTAAATATATATATAGGTATATATTTATTTAAGCTATAGCTAGCTAGTTTTGATTTTTCCTTAAATCATTATTTTTGTTGCAATAATTAATTACAACCTTTGGCTTAACTTTTGTATCTCTGTGATTTTTCCAGGTTTCTCTGAACTTAGTATACTTGGCAGTTGGTACTGGTATTGCTGCATTTATTCGTAAGTAGTGCAAAATAATCCCCCTTGCATTTGCACATACAGAATTTTTTGAAATGTCCTTTATTTGCAAATGCCTCAAATAGTTCACCATGTGTTTGCATAGTGTCCAGTACATGAAAATAGCTCTGTGCATGAAAATAAACAAGTGCAAGGTCAGCAATATTCTTGATTTGGTTTCTGGTTTGACTTGGCTAGCTAGTTGACTTTGGTACTGGAAGCAGTCTGGAACTGTAATATTACCGTGTCACTGCTGTAGGAATTGTTGGTTAAAAGCATAGATGATTTAGAGCCCTAATATTATGAAGAGCAATAATATTTTTATCACCGATGATGATTTATCAAACACCAGTCTGTGTGGTTAATATTGTGGTGATTATTGTAATCTTCTCTTTTAGTATGTTGATCAATGACAAGTCGTTTGGTTTCATGTAAATTTTGGCTATGGAACTTCAGAAAAATAGCATCCTTTAGACAAGATTATGTTCTGTTTCAGTGTCTAGTTAGTCCTGTCAAGAAACTTTACATCTAAAAGTCTCTGATGGTGATTTGATTTGGTCCATTGCAGAGATATCATGTTGGATGGTTTCTGGAGAAAGACAAGCCACCCGTATTCGAGGTTTGTACTTGAAAACAATACTACGGCAAGACATTGCCTTCTTCGACACCGAAACTACAACTGGAGAAGTCATTGGGAGGATGTCAGGGGATACCATTCTCATTCAAGATGCGATGGGTGAAAAGGTACTACACACACACACAAAAGAAATAAAATTGCATGCCAAACTTCAAGGCTTTCATTTATTTCTCTTCATCTTCCATTGATCTCTTTTTCCTTTTCTGGTTTCCTGAAATGCATATATACTAATATATACAGGTGGGGAAGTTCATACAACTTGTGTCCACATTTTTCGGTGGCTTTGCTGTTGCCTTTGTCAAAGGATGGCTTCTTTCCCTTGTTCTGCTTTCATGTATTCCAGCCATTATCATTTCTGGTGGAGTCATTGCAACCGTGACGACAAAAATGTCGAGCCAAGGGCAACTTGCTTATGCAGAAGCCGGCAATGTAGTAGAGCAAACTGTGGGAGCCATTAGAACAGTAAGAAAATATTAGTATTGAATTTATAATTATGCCCTTATCTTAAATTTACACATTTGCACATACAATAAATTGATTGATTATCTAGAGCATAAAAATTTGTTATCTTAAATTTTTTTATTTTTTTATTTTTTGTATGTGTGTGTGTATCTAGGTTGCATCTTTCACAGGGGAGAAGAGGGCAATTGACAAATACAATATCAAGCTTAATGCTGCCTACAAATCAGCAACCCACCAAGGGTTGGTCTCAGGATTTGGGCTTGGAGTTGTTTTGCTTATTATCTTTGGGACTTATGGACTTGCTATTTGGTATGGATCTAGACTGATCATTGAGAAAGGATACAATGGAGGAGATGTCGTGAATGTACTTTTCGCAATCCTGACGGGTGGAATGTAAGTGCATATATGCAGATATATCCTCACAATATATTCAAATTTTGCCAAATGTAAATAAATACATTGCTAATTTTGGTGTGGCCTTGAATTATTAGGTCATTAGGTCAGGCATCCCCATGCTTGAATGCATTTGCTTCAGGGCAAGCTGCTGCTTATAAAATGTTTGAGACAATCCATCGAAAACCAAAAATCGATGCTTCCGATAACAGTGGAATTGTGTTTGAAGACATAAAAGGAGATATTGAACTCAAAGATGTGTACTTCACATATCCTGCTAGGCCAGATGTGCAGATCTTTGATGGGTTCTCAATGCAGGTTCCAAGTGGGAAAACTGCTGCTTTAGTTGGACAGAGTGGGAGTGGAAAATCAACAGTAATCAGCCTTATAGAAAGATTTTATGACCCAAATGCTGGCGAAGTACTTATTGATGGTGTTGATTTGAAAATATTGCAGCTTAGATCAATAAGGGAAAAGATTGGGCTGGTTAGTCAAGAACCTGTTTTATTTGCTACAACTATAAGGGAAAATATAGCTTATGGGAAGGAAAATGCCACTGAAGAAGAGATTAGAACAGCAATTGAGCTTGCTAATGCTGCAAAATTTATTGACGAACTGCCTAAGGTTCGAATTTATTACTTTTTCTTTCTTGTTTTGCCTTTTTGACATTTTGATTTTTTTTTTTCCTTTTCAAGAATGGTTTTCAGTAATTAATAAAAGAAACTGCATGTTGTTTCTAGGCGTTGGATACATTGGCTGGTGAGCATGGAACACAGCTATCTGGTGGACAAAAACAGAGAATAGCAATTGCAAGGGCAATTTTGAAGAATCCCAAAATTCTCCTTCTCGATGAAGCAACGAGTGCACTGGATTCTGAGTCCGAACGTATTGTTCAAGAGGCACTGGTTAGAGTAATGGAAAACAGGACAACTGTAGTTGTTGCACATAGATTGACGACTATCAGGAAAGCTGACATTATAGCTGTGGTGCATCAAGGGAAACTTGTAGAGCAAGGTAACAACAAAACTATTAACTAACTATCATATTATCTTGACAATTCATATAAATAGTTTGGCTAGTTTATTGTTTTTTTTTTTAGAAACCAACTTTATATATAAAAGGGGAAGCAATATAAGTTTTTTGGGATGATATTATATAACTCAACGTAGTATCACATTTTTTTTTTCTCTTTTTTTGCTAAATCCCATTTCTGATAATTAATCAATGGTGACTCAGTTTAAGCAATTGTACTAGGTTTCAAATTCTACAAATTCTTCATAAAGTTAACATTTCCAAATTAAATATGGATTTTTCAGGAACACATGCTGAGTTGATCAAAGATCCAGAAGGAGCTTACTCTCAGCTAGTTAGGCTTCAAGAAGGAGCTAATGAAACAGAAAATATTCAAACCTTTGAGACTGATAAGGCAAATACAAGTTTCGAACTTGAGAAGTCCGTTGTAAAATCTGGGAGCCAGAGATTATCACTTAAGAGATCCATAAGTAGAGGTTCATCAAGTAGCAGCCACTCTCACACTCTTAGCTTTGGTCTTCATGATGTTGAAGAAAGAAATGATCCAGAGAATTCAGTAAAAAGTGATAAGGTGGATCCCGAAATGCATAAAAAAGTTTCGATCAAAAGGTTAGCCTACCTAAATAAGCCTGAGCTTCCAGTTTTATTGCTTGGATCAGTTGCTGCAATGGTAAATGGTGTACTTTTCCCTGTATTTGGCCTCATACTCTCGAGTTCCATTGAAATGTTTTACAAACCTCCAAGTGAGCTAAGAAAGGATTCCAAATATTGGGCACTTATGTTTCTGGGTATGGGTTTCGTTGGTTGTGTTGCATCTGTAATCCAAAATTACCTATTTGGAATTGCTGGTGGAAAATTGATACGCCGGATTCGTTCATTGACATTCAAGAAGGTTGTTCACCAAGAAATCAGTTGGTTCGATGATGCTGCAAATTCTAGGTACGATATAAAGCAACAAGTTTCATAAGCTTTTCCATTATGAGTTCCTCAAATATGATATATTTATGTACTTATGCAGTGGTGCAGTTGGTGCAAGATTGTTTTCGGATGCTTCAACAATTAAAGGACTTGTCGGTGATGCTTTGGCCTTGCTGGCTCAGAATGCAACGACCATCGTGGCAGGGCTAGTCATAGCATTCACCGCTAATTGGATACTGGCACTGATAGTTCTAGCTGTGTCACCAATCTTGGTTGTGCAGGGGACCCTTGAGACAAAATTCCTGGAAGGATTCAGTGCCGATGCCAAGGTCAGTCATTTTCTCGCCCTTGTGTTTTATACCAACAACCTAACCGTAAACTATTTTTTGTAGCTAGGACCTTCATAAATTAATAGTAAAATAGACTTTTAGTGCCAAGATTTTGTTCTGGTTAATTTGCGAATTCATGGTAGTGAATACTGTACTAAAGAAAGCTATGATGGTGTGTAGGTTATGTATGAAGAAGCCAGTCAAGTGGCGAACGATGCAGTTGGTAGCATTAGAACAGTAGCATCATTTTGTGCCGAGGAAAAGGTTATGGAAATGTATAGGAAGAAGTGTGAAGCTCCAATGAGTCAAGGAGTGAGATTAGGACTCATAAGTGGTGCAGGCTTTGGTTTTTCTAATTTTGCACTCTTCTGCATAAATGCATTCATTTTCTACATTGGAGCTGTCCTTGAGAAAAATGGAAAAGCAACATTTGGGGAAATTTTCAAGGTAAATATTTACGTTGCTGCTTCAGTTCCAGTGGTTTTCAATTCTTTCATTTAGAATTTTCTCCACTCATAGTTTTGACAAATATTTCTTTCATGTTTAGGTTTTCTTTGCTTTGACAATTTCAGCAGTGGGGGTTTCCCAAAGTAGTGCCATGGCTCCTGACACAACCAAAGCCAAGGATTCGGCAGCTTCAATATTTGGAATTCTTGACAGCAAGCCTAAGATTGATTCGAGCAGCAATGAAGGGATAACACTACGGACTATTAAAGGCAGTATTGAGTTTGAACATGTGAGCTTTAATTATCCCACAAGACCTGGTATTGAAGTTTTCAGAGACTTTTGTTTGAGTATTCCCTCAGGAAAGGTATTGATCACCTCCGGTACCCTACTATTGTCTATGATTTTCCCTAGTTCTGTACTTAATAAAGAGCTTGCGCCTGCAGACTGTTGCTTTGGTTGGAGAAAGTGGAAGTGGAAAATCAACAGCAATAAGCCTAATAGAGAGATTTTATGATCCTAATTTGGGTCGTATAACCTTAGATGGAGTTGAAATCCAAAAGTTGAAGCTAAGTTGGTTGAGGCAACAAATGGGATTGGTTAGCCAAGAACCAATTCTCTTCAACGAAACGATTCGAGACAACATAGCCTATGGCAAACAAGGAGAAGTTAGTGAGGAAGTGATAATTGCATCCACAAAAGCAGCAAATGCACACAACTTTGTATCATCATTGCCTAATGGCTATAACACATCTGTTGGGGAAAGAGGGATACAATTATCTGGAGGGCAAAAGCAAAGAATAGCCATTGCTAGAGCGATTCTGAAGAACCCAAAAATACTTTTGCTTGATGAAGCTACAAGTGCATTGGATGCAGAATCTGAAAGAGTAGTGCAAGATGCATTGGATAGAGTTATGGTGGATAGAACAACCGTTGTGGTTGCTCATCGGCTTTCGACAATCAAAGGCGCTGATATAATTGCAGTGGTGAAGAATGGTGTGATTGCCGAGAAGGGTACTCATGATTTTTTGATGAAGATGAACGATGGTGCCTATGCATCTCTTGTGGCACTTCACATTAGTTCTTCAACATGAGGAAAAGGAGAGAGAAAAACACACACAAAATTGTATATATGATTTTGTAAAGCTATAGGAAGTTTGCATTTATACTTTCTAATTTATAGTATTAAATGTTGCCTGCTTCAACAGAAAACTGTCCAATATTTAAGATTAATATTGATTATTTATTATTTATTATTCTTTAAAATTCAATATTTTTCTTTCCCTTTTGATAAAGAAGAAAAACGCATACCATTTACTAAGAACAAACACTTAGCTATGTTTTAAATTGCAAGAATTACCTCCTAAATTTTTATTGGTAAAAATGATAAAGATATTTTTAATATCAACAGTAAAACAAAGACATTTTTAATGTATATTTGCATACCAAAGCTCCTGTAATACCAATAGTCAGTTACCAAATTAAGCTGCAAACTGTCTTGTATATCTTTTACCATGAATCTGGGATATATTCCTCTAGCAGTGCTTTCCAATTTTCCTGCTGCTTTCTTTTGCTGCTATTAATCACTTCCACAATTGAGCAGCATTTCAATTTTTCCCAACAAGTTTTGTTTTTTTTCTCTCACTTTCTAACCTTTTTTTCAGAATACTTTTTTTATAGCTTTCAGCTATATGGTTTTTCACCTCTTCCATATGGATTTCCCAAGGGGTTGGTTGCTTTCTCATCAAATTTGTTACCTTGCTAGAAATCTTTTCCCTCCATTGTGATTTGTTTACTCTAATATTTTCTCCACCTTTTGGTTCAACTAATGGACTTGAAGCCACTGCCTCCTCTTTACTTTCAAAATCTTCCCACCGATCATATTGCTGAGGTTGAGCTTTTTGTTTCTCTAAGTTTCTAGTCCCTGCAATACATTGGCACGATAATATCACTTAATGCTGTTAGTGGTCAATTTACAAAATAAATAAATAAATTATTATTATTATTATTATTATTATTATTATAAATAATAATAAAAAATACCATCCCAAATAGCTAGAAACAACTTATACAAATTTCAATGTCAATTTTTTTCCCGTTTTTCATTTGAGGCTGTGGGATTTCAAACTTCGGACCTATTATATAATGAGAATTATACATGTAATTCACATTGGATTGGATTTTATCACCATAAACAACTATAAGTGCTCAAAAGTCATTTCAATTGAACTAGACTTATCAGGTCGACCTAATAATTTTACGATCATATCATCATTTATTAGTCATGTAATATGAATTTAGTGATACAATGCTAAATTCATTATAACTTTATTTAAATAAAATTCTAGAAAACTATAAAAGTAAATTAAAATTTCAATTTTTAAGTGCTCCCATGACTAACAAAGAAAGTTATTATGAGTTTAGGAAAGTTATTATAATATTATCCTTTTTAATGGAGTTTGATACAATTTAATTACACAAAGTTGTTATGAGTTTGAAAATTCATGAGTTGAACCATTTATTGCTAATCATGCAATTAGTTCTAGGAAGACTAACTAATGAAGCATATATATATATTTATTACTGAGCAAACATATAATACTATAATTAATGAAGAGTACCTTTATTCTCTAAAAAGTCAAAATCAGCATCAGAAGTGGGTGATGAAGAATTTTGAGCCGAAGATTCTCCAACCAAAGGCAAAAGCAATAGGTCCTTCAGAAGAGTCTTCTTCTTTGCTACAAATATTTCTGTCATTTTCACTGCTAGACTACATTTCTTCTATCTCATTTTTCTCACTAAATCTAACTTCTTCTTCTTCTTCTTTTTCTTCTTCTTGGATATAAATATTAGTTAGGTTATTGAAGTAAATATCTGTTGATAATTTGTTTTTCCATTTTGTTGTAGTTTTAATATTTCCTCTAAAAGCTCTTGGTTTTCTGTGGGAGAATCTTCGCTAATTTCCTCAATTGAAACTCCTTCATTGCTACTAACCCCTTCAAAAATATTAAAGAACTTATTTAATTCCAACATGAAAAGAAAAAAAAATCATATATTATTTAGTCTCTTTTTTCCAAATTGTACAAGTAGGATTTTCATTTTTAAAAACAACTAGAAACTTAGACAAAAGATTTTGGTAACAAAAAAAAAAAAAAGAAGACATATCTTGTAGTTTTATATGCTTCCTCTGAGCTTGCATTTACCTTTTTTTTTAATACATATATTAAATTAATGGATGAGGATTTTTAAACAAAAGTCGGTCTATTGAAGGAGCTAATGGAAGGACAAACGAACAATTTATTTTTTACGACCAATTTTTTTTTTAAAAAATTATTTGTAAATACTCTTTCAAAAACATATTTTTCAATTTATTTTTTAATAAAGGTCACGTATTAGTTAAAAATTCCAATATTTTTGAAAAAGTCACTCATGTATTATTTTTTGTGCTTGCAATCTACTAAAGAAAAAGAGAAAATACATCTCTCTGTTTTATACATTTTGTTCTCAATATTCTCATGTTATATATTTACAATCTTCACAACTTCTTTAATTAATCGAAAAAGGTTATGAAGACCCACAAATTTATTTAAAAAAAAAATCGTAAAAATGTAAAGGAAAACAAAAACAAACCTATTTTTTCCCTAATGGTCTTAAATGGTTGAAATATTGATTTTATAAAAAATAAAAAATAAATAAATAAAATAAAAAAAACCCCTACACATATAGTAGATTAATCCCTTTATTTTAATTCTTAGTTCTATCGTTAGTGTGTACTTTGTCTCCTTTTTGTTCTTGCTTCTTTTTGCTGAGTAAAAATAAAGGAAATTCACAGCAAAATAAAAAATAAAAAAAATGCTATTAGAAAGAATAAAGGAAAAGAAATGAACATAGAACAAGTATATAAAACAAAAAAACACAAATATATATATATAAATAATTTTTTTTTACTAATTATAGTTGCAGTAGTCACAAGATTTCGTCAGAAACTAGTCTCTCAAATTCAAAAAAAAAAACTTGAGATTAACTGTGCATCCATACAAGTAGTATCCTTTCCACCCATTTTTATGCTGCCGTTGTCTGATTAAAAGAAATATGTTTATTTCAGTGGCACACTTGAGATCAACTGTTCAAAGGACATCAAAATTCAAGGAATAATTGGACCTTGCACGTCTTTGGAGAAGGTCAGTTTGATTCTGTTGATTTGATGTCATTGGCTTTTTGTTTGGCATTTGATGTTGATTATAATAAATTGCTCTTGCAGAAAGGATCTGCTGTTGCTGATACTGTCATTGGTGAGGGCAATACAACTGTGTGTGGCCTTGACAACAGTGACAGTCTTTTTGATCTTTCGTCAAGTGATCGGTCAAACACGCCAGGGACTGTAAATCCGCAATTGTACTTGCAGTTTCTCACAATGTATACTGGTCAATTTTATCTCTAAGTTAGACATATCTTCTACTTCATTGTGCTGTTTTGATTAGTTACTTGTATTAGGCAGCGTTTTTGGCAGGTTTAAAGTCCAAAAGGGATATTAGGCGGGGTGATCTCCTGTCTTCCTTCCTCTTTATTCTCTTCTCTGAGCTTCTTTTTAGAATGTTGTTCAAATTGGAGGCCAAAGGATTGATTCAAGGTATTTAGTTAGGAAGAACCAGCCTATCAATCTCTCACCTCTTTTTCGCTGACGATATCATAATTTTATGCCGTGGTAACAAGAACAACATTTATGCTATTCAAAAATGTTTGGTTCAATACTGTAAATGGACCGGTCAAGCTATTAATACTGCAAAGTTTGGTGTTTTTTTTCTCCAAAAACACAAAGGGGACAATAAAAGTTGAAGTGAAGTTCATCCTCAATATGAAAGAGCTTGTCAAGGATTCCAAATACTTAGGAATCTGATTCATGTGGGTAAGAACAAGGTTAAGGCCTTCAATGATTTAAAATGCCGTATTGAAACCAAATTGCAAGGGTGGAAGGCCATTCTTCTCTCACAAGCTGGAAGGTGCACTTTGATAAAATCTATTGTTTGTGCAATGCCGGCCTACTCTATAACTTGCTACAAGCTTCCTTTGACTTGGTGTAAATCTGTTGACAAAATGTCTAGGATGTTTTTATGGGTTGGGAAAGGCAAGGAAGGCAGGTTTTTGTCTCATCTTGCTTGGAAAAAAGTTTGTTCTTCAAAATTCTGTGGTGATTTGGGATTCAGTCGGTAGAGGACATTAACATTGCTCTTTTGTGTAAGCTTGGGTGGGCCTTGGCAACCGAGGATAAGAAGATGTGGTCAATAGCTGTGAAGGCAAAATATTTTTCTAACTCCAACTTTTTCAAATGTAAGAAAAAGGCTTTAGACTCTTGGCATTGGAAATGAATTTTGAGCACCAAACCCATAATCAAGAAAGGTCATCTTTGGAGGGTCGATAAAGGGGACTCAGTTGATTACCGGGAGGACCCTTGGATCCCCCTTAATCCATTTTTCCTCCCTACACCACAATCCCAGCATAGCTTCCAGAATTGTGGTATGGTTAATTCTCTTTTCACTGATGCGGGTACTTGGAAGGATGATCTGTTGAATGAGGTTTTCGATGATATTATGGTCCAAAATATCAAAAACAAAATTCTGATTTGGAGGTGCCTACAAGGATTTGGCTGTGTGGCTCCCCAATAACTCCGGGAAGTTCTCAGTCAAATCTTTGTCATGCATTATCAATCCTAGCACTGAGAACTCTAATTGCTGGTGGAAATTCCTTTGGACTAGCAAGATTCATAAAAGGCTAAAATTCTTCATGTGGAAATTATGGAATCAGTGCCTTCCAGCTCTGGCTTGGTTAAAGAATCGCAAGGTAATCTTTCTTCCTGCTTTCTGTCCTCATGGCCGTGATGAGGAAGAATATGTTTTGCATCTTTTTTTTCATTGTCATGTAGCCAAGGCTTTGTGGTTTGCTTCGAACTGGTGTATCCGGTGGGAGGGGCTCGGTTTCACTATTATAGCATAGTTTTTAATTGCTTGATGAATCCGGGGAGTCTCCTGCCTGTGTATAAAGAGGACTATGGATCCTTCTTTCTGTTTAGTTCTCTTACCCTTGATCTTTTATAGAGGATTCATAATAAACTTGTGTTTGAAGGGCTGCCTTTTATTTTTTAGAATTGTTTTAGGAGTTTAAATAGCAATTTTGTGGAGTATGCTGTGAGCTTGGATGATTCCTTGCCTCTTAGACCTCGGATGTCTACTCCTTATGGGATTAGTGGATGGACAAAACCTCTGGAGGGTATCATCAAGATCAACACCGATGCAACTGTCCAAAATGGGAAGACTTCTGCAACGGTGGTTGCTAGGAATTGGCTTAGTGTTGTGTGTGGTGTCTACATTTTCAGAAAAAATATCAAGCTGCTGGTTGGTGCTGAAGCTTTTGCCTTGTTGATGGCTGCCAAGGTGGCCAAGAGTGAGGGGTGGTCCAACATTTCCTTTGAAAGTGATGCAAAGCTGATCATTGACAACTTAAACTTTCCTACAAAAGCTCCCGTTCACTGGTCCATCAAGAACTATATTGATAATATTCATGATGTTTGTTTAAGTTTATTTCCCTCTTTTGTTTGGACTCCCCATGTTAACAATTATGTTTGCGCATAATGTTTGTAAATGGGGTTTCTCTGTCTCCAGCCTTGGCAGCATCCCTGTTAGCTTGCTGCCAAGCTCTATCTTGAACATTTTGGATCTTGAGTGTGGCCTTGCTGCTGCCTCCTGATCCTTGCCTTGTTTTGAGGCTTTTTTGGTTAAT